>VMBQ01001940.1:130294-145230 GCA_007657795.1 Dreissena rostriformis
TTAACCCTTTGCATGCTGGGAAATTTGTCGTCTGCTAAAATGTTGTCTGCTGAATTTCTAAAATTAGCATTTTCTTCCATTTTTTTTTCAAAGAATACTATCAGAATAGCAAACAGTTTGGATCCTGATGAGACGCCACGTTCTGTGGCGTCTCATCTGGATCCAAACTGTTTGCAAAGGCCTTCAAAATCCGGTTCCAGCGCTCAAAGGGATAATGACCACAAAAATATATTTGAACTTAAATATCTGTAGTCGTTATATAGTATACTGGGTATGTAACCTTTAAGCTTTAGATTAAAACAAGAAATGTGACCATGGCAATAAACTAGATGTTCAATTTTATTACAATCAATTTAGTTGAATTTTAATAACTTTGCAGGCAAGGATCGCAAATCAGGGGCGGATCCAGGATTTCTGGTTAGGGGGGCGGGATATTGAAAGCTCCACGATTTTAGTGATTTTGAAGGCTTTGACAACCAATTTTCGCTCGTTTTGGCATTTGCGCATCCATCTTTGTTGACATAAAATGCAGCGAAAAGATAATCAATGTGCAAAATGAGGGATACATCAGAATCGCAAAGTTCGACTTGAAATACCGGGCGACAGAGAGTCTTAAAGTTAAAACATTTAGCGATTGTCTGTGATTAGTGGGAAATGTTGTGTACAAAAAAGAAGAAAAATGAGTTAAAATAGGTGATTTAGATCTAGTTAAGTGTGAAAGATCAAATGAATGGACTTTACTTCGGCGATTTTAGGGGGGCGTACGCCGCGTCCGCCCCCCCTTGGACCTGTCTATGCAAATAAGCTACCTACACACACAATTGCAGCCCAATACCTTTAAACAGACTTCAGTTATTTGGAGGAAAGCATTTTTCTATTTTTAGTAGCAATGACCTTGAACACCTGGCCCAAAATGCAACCCCACCCTAGGTCTGCAAGTAAGCTACCTACAGACAAAATTACAGCACAATACCACAATCAAACTCAAGTTATTTCCTGAAAAAAGTTTTTCTATTTTTAGTCACAGTGACCTTGACCCCACTGGTCCAAAAGGCAATCCCAACATAGGTTTGCATTTAACGTACCTCAACACAAAATTACAGAAAAATACCTGCTTAACTTAAGTTTTCAATTGAAAACTCTTTTTCTATTTTAATTTACTGTGACCTTAACCCTACTGGTCTCAAATGCAATCCCTTGCTGGATCAACATGTAACCTACCTACACACACAGTTTCAGCACATTATCTCCATGCTAACTGAAGCAATTGACCTAAAACTTTTATTCTAGCGGCAGTGACATTGGGTTTGACCCCACATTCCCCAAATGCAACCCCATGCTTAGTCTGCAGATCAGCTACAGAAAGGAGTTGTTGCACGCAAATGTTTACCTGAATTCCCAAAGTACAAACAGGGAATAAGCCTGCCCTGTATTAGTTACAGATATATGTACTTGTTGCATGCAAACATTAACTTGATTTAAGTGCTAAAAGGATTGTCAGTATTATAGGTCTTTGTAATTGACTGTTTAAATACCCTGAACACATATGTAAAGTTTTAATTCAATATATATAGTAGACATAGAGACATGGATTTGTTGCATAAAAAACATAAACCTCTATTTCTAATTACGAAATGTGGCATAATTCTGCTTAATTGCAGGTCAGAGTTATGGAATAAATCAGTTATCTCAAATAGTGACCCTGAACATATGTGTGAAGTTCCAAGTGATTACCTGTAGTAGAAACAGTGATATGCTGATGTTGCATGTTTACCTTAACCATATCATTATGCAGACACCGACGCCGTCAAATGGAAGAGTAGTATAGCTGGGATTAATCAGTGAATAATCAAACTAACAAACAAATTAGAAAGCAGTGTTAACTCTTAAATACAAGAAGTGATACATTGTAATTATGCACAAAATTTTTGGCAGTTTCATCACAAGAGCATTGCATCCAAAAACTCAAAACAAATCTGAATGAACAACAAAACAGCAACAAACCTGCTCATCACAACGTGAACACAGATATTGCACATCTCTTTGTATCACAGTCTCCACAGACAGTAATAGCACTGGAACATGAACAGAGCCACCCTCCAGATCCATTTTAGAATTAGCACCATGTTTGATAACACAAGTTAATGGTAGTTCAAGACAGATTTCCAAATACTGTTCTTCCAGACTGCTCGTAAGGCTCTGTTTTACCTCACACGCTATTTTAGACGATGTTGGATCATTAAAGGTCAAGGTCATTAAAGTTCTTGCTGTCCAATCAGGATCAAGCTTGTGTGACCTTGAACTTTCACTCGCATCTTCGAGTGCAGGCAGTAACCAGTCTATCAGCTGCATTCTTAGCGGATACTTTGTATCACCAGTTGCATCTGAAACGGGCACAATTAGAGTGGGTACAAACTTCTCGGGTATGTCCGCAGACGTTAACTGTTGCCATAGGAACTGGATTGACTCTGTGATTGGCTGGGTGACGGATGGAACAAATAGCGACCAGATGTCGCGTCGAGGGGTGACCAGAGAGTTGGACATCATGGCAGACAGCAGCGTGTAGCCTTGACCCTCCTTGTGATGTAGACTCACAAATCTGGAAAAAAATAATAATATTGGTCGATCATAAACTTTAGTGTTTCAAAAAAAATGTTTTATAACATTTTCATAAAGCCATATCAGTGTTCTGCCGAGGCCGCGAAATTGCGATAATCTCGCATATTTTTCACAAATGTCGCTAAAAAATACGTACAGACGCGATTTTTGTCTCAAACAAAAAGTCCGGGAACGAATCGTCAAAAACCCGAAAAAAACTTGGGAGCGAAAATAAAAATATCCCGAATCATAATGTGTACGATTCATACTTCCGGTGTATTTATATTCGGCGCTACAATCTTAGCAAATCAATTTAACAAGGTGCTCGATGTTATTCTCCATTGCAGAGTATTCGCTCGCAATGTTAAAATGGAAGCGTCTGCTTCGTCTCCGAAGAAAAAGAAAGCTCGAGCATTGTTGACGTATTTTCCCCCGCAAAATAAAAACTTAGCAAAATCCGTTGATCCTTCGATTGCTGCTTTAACAAGTTATGAGTGCAGTACTACTACTACTAGTAATTTAACTTCCCCACCCGTTTCGTTGCCGGACGGTAAAATNAATTTTCATAGCAATTATATTGTAATATATTCATACATAAAAGTCAGTGTAAGGTTAATGTTGGCGTGAAACTTTGTGTTTTATTTTATTTCACTTTGTCTCCGAAACTTACAGTTCTGTAGCTCTGATCTTCATCCAAACATTCAGTAGTTAAATGGTTATTAAATTGAGACATAATTATTCTATTTTATTAATGTTTGATTTGCATTGTGATGCATCGAGGTTGTGTTTTATTTACACCTAAATTTTGTGAATGAATCTGGGCAGTATGAGATTTGGGCCCCCTATCAATGGTTTAAACCCCAGTGCTTTGCTTAGCATTAACCGTTCCAGGGTTTAAACCCCAGTACCATGCTTTGCAATAACTGTGCCAGTTTTATTAATTAGTCTTTGTCATTTGCTTTTGTCAAACGCTTAGGCAAATGGTCACTTGACATAAACAAGGATATCAGTAAAACTGATGGATGCTCCCCGATGATGCTTTGTTAATATACATGTATGGGTTAATTGTGTGGGAAAAAAAGTGTGACCTTAAGAAAATCTATTATTAGCCTCGGGGACCTTGATCCCAGTGACCTCAAATCTCATCAATAGGTAGGGGTCCATGCAAGGTACCTACATGCCAAAAATGGAAGAGATAGGTAAAATATTGAAGGCACTATGAGAAACAGTAACAAAAGTGTGACGGAAGGAAGGAAGGACAAAGAGGCAACTATATGCATAATGAAGGACCTTAAAAGTGATGATAAAGTTTAGCTCCTGCTGATGTAACTGAAAGTTCATCGTGTAAACGGTAGATTGCTTTTTTTTGCTAACATGTGACATGAAATTCAGTGGATTCATAAAATCTGGCCTTTTCGTAAATTAGTAGATAATTTTAACCCTTTGCATGCTGGGAAATTTG
This sequence comes from Dreissena rostriformis, assembly GCA_007657795.1. Taxonomy (NCBI): domain Eukaryota; kingdom Metazoa; phylum Mollusca; class Bivalvia; order Myida; family Dreissenidae; genus Dreissena; species Dreissena rostriformis. Next base: position 134,355 of record VMBQ01001940.1, read on the forward strand.
TCGTCTGCTAAAATGTTGTCTGCTGAATTTCTAAAATTAGCATTTTCATCGATTTTTTTCAAAGAATACTATCAGAATAGCAAACAGTTTGGATCCTGATGAGACGCCACGTTCTGTGGCGTCTCATCTGGATCCAAACTGTTTGCAAACGCCTTCAAAATCTGGTTCCAGCACTGAAAGGGTTAAATGTCTGATATAAGACTTCGGACTTGTATATTAGTTGGACATTTGATTTTGTGTTTGACAGGACCAATCAAAATCCACGAAAATTAGTGCCCAATAAATACTAATGGTTTCACAGTATATTTGGCAAGCAGTACCTCAATGTGGCCATCCACAACTGGTTCCAGGCAGACTTGCACTGTTCTCTCTCCCCGTCATCCATAGACTCTGAAATGTGGTCCCAGTGGGCTGCAAATGCTGTGGCGCAGGTCAGCAGGTGGGCCATGAGGTCCGTCTGCTTGCATGCGCCCACAACCTGTGCCAGGCACGTCAAACAGGGAACCACTTCCAGAGCAGGGAACTTGTCAGGGTACTTGTCAATGAATCCTTTTATGAGCTGGAGCCTGAAATAGGGAACAGAAGGGAACTGGTCTGGGTACTTGTCAATGAATCCTTTGACGAGCTGGAGCCTGAAATAGGGAACAGAAGGGAACTTGTCTGGGTACTTGTCAATGAATCCTTTGACGAGCTGGAGCCTGAAATAGGGAACGGAATGCCAGAACGGGCGAGGTTTAATCGTCATTCTTATGTATAGGTCGCAAACATTGACCAGATACTAGATCATTATATAAGCATGAATGACAAGCTTAAATTCTGTACTATTTACATACTCAGTTGATTTCCAGCTTTTGTTTCACAGTATCAATGATGGCATAACTGTACATTTGTTGAATATTATTTTATATAGTTAATCTATTCCAAGTACAAAAACTAATGTAATCATCATAAGTATTTTTCAGTTTAATGTTGGTGAGCAATACATGTACAATATCTTTGAAACAACATTTATATGATCTTGTTAAATTTTGTTTTTCTATGAGAAGGAATTTAGACATGGCATTCATGACTCTACTATTGACAACAAAAACAAACATTGTCTTTTTGGCGTACCAAACAAACAACACCTACATTCAATACATAATTCTCAATCAGTCTGGACTCCTCCGACGAAAATCACTCTACATTACACTTGGGAATAACGGTCAATTGTCCATAACGCCCAACGGCCAGTATATTTCACTTCCAAAGTCATTTTTAAGCTGAAAACAACGATCACGAGTCAGTTGTTTTGAGTTGCGAAAAGTTAACACACAAATCAATCTGCATTGTTGTCTTTTACCTTTGACGTTAAAGCGTCTTTTGTACGTCTATTTTGAGGATAAAAAATCTGATTGCGGTAAAGGTGTGAACAGCAACACTTAGCTAGAAAGTGCTATTATAAGAAGGTGATAAAAGGATAAGTGATCGTTTATTGTGGCAAAACGGGCATCGAATTGCAACTTTTTTAACAAACTTTCAGCATTAATGGAAGTGGACATTTTGTCACGTAAAAGGTCTGTAAACCAAATTTCTGGGGATTTTTTTTATTTGTATGACCATGATCTTAAGATGAACTGTGCTTACATGTGTTTAATAAAAATTCTGTTTGCGTGATGTTTGTGTAAAAATAAATGTTAAAAGCTTTTGGTTTCTTTGCATGAGAACGATACTGTTATGCCATATTTTCGGTTTCAAACAACGATGCGCAATTACTTTTGCGGACCTGACGTCAATGACACATGACAACCGTATTGTAAAAAATATCTTGCAATGAACGTAAAACGGAATGTTGGATTAACTGAATGAACAAGATGCATGAGTAAACAACAATATTATCGTTGATAAACTCATACATTTAAGAATAGGTATGAATTTAAATCAATGTATAAGATATTTATTTGTAATATTTACTACAAACAAGACTATTGCCAAGCAATAATGTCCCCTACTGGCTCCACCATTGTCAGATTTTGTTGCCATAGCAACCAGAATTCTTGACGTAGGAACAAAATGAAATGACGTGCATAATTTCCATATTGCCATATATCCTTGTTAACAGTTTTATGAACAAATATGAAGAACTTTAAAAGTTATCGCAGGATCCAGAGAAGTGTGACGGACTCACAGACTGACAGAAAGAGCGCAAACCAGAAGTTCCCTCCGGTGAAACCGGTAGGGGACAATAATTTATGTTATACTTATTAATCGGCCATAAGACTTTGTTTGAATAACTGTATGTTAACGACTGGGTGGGGTAACCACCTAGCAATACTACCTACTTACCAACCATATTAAAATTTGACTCTGAGAACAAAGACCACCTGTCTTCAACGGTCACTTTGGTCATTTCCCTGGATTAACCGCTGTTCTCAGGTTGGACTGTACACAACCTTTCATTCATACCTAGGTAAGAACAGACAAATGCAATGCTTATGCCTGCCACTTTGTAGGGGCATACAAATATGCCTCCAATGGGTGTACATAATTGAGCCTCATTCTGGGTAAATGCTGGTGCGCACAGGCTGATCAGGGACAACACTTTCCGCCTAGACTGGATTTTCATTTAAAAGAGATTTCATTCAAACAAAATATAACATAAAATCAGAAAGTGTCTTCCCTGACTAGCCTGCGCAGACTGCACAGGTAAATCTGGGACCACACTTTACGCTCATGCATTAAACCCCATTTTCCCAGAGCAAGGCTCATACATTAATCCATACATACCATGGTATCATTCGAACTGACTGCCCAGCATCAGATATGAACCCCCTTATGGCCTCCCACCCTGTCTCACGGCGACGACGTTTGGGGCCGGGTCCCGGTTGGGCGGAGTCATTGTCCATCATTGACAGCTGGGTCACTTCAATGGCATGGGAACCATCCGTGAACAGCTGCATATAAGTAAACACATATTGAAAACAGGACTCCAAACTTTTCACAAAAGACACCAATTAAAAAGTGTGCAACATTTATCTGTGAAAGATGCATTATTTGTTTTTAGAAATGATGGCACGTAGTCCCAAGCGCATGCTTTAGACAAAAACTAGGAATGCGTCACAGACACTGATGCCCCCTCAACACATTTTTGGACACAGACAAATCAACTCTATATTGTATAGCGGACAAAAAGACAACAGACCAAAACTGGTAACAGTGAAAATTCCTTCTATAACGCTAGGCTTCATATTCAGCTCTGAAAGTTTTAGGAAAATCCGTGAAGCACTTACTGGAGATGAACAAAAATAATTTTGGATCTAATATATTCTATCATGAAATAAACACACCAATGGCCATAATTCTGCAAAAAATCATCACTTAGTGATCATTTTAACATCAAGGTCAAATTAATGAGACTTGAATTGCTTAGGCCACATCCAGTATTACCTGTTGACAAAGGTCCACAGCAAGACTAACAAACGCTGGCTTCAAAACCATGTCCTTCACTCTGGAAAGACAATACAATACATCTCTCTAAGAAAACAAATCCAAACTGCAACATATCAATCGGCAACTGTCAGAAAGGAATGCTAGGATTGTCTTAAGATACATGCTAAATTTAGAGAAATGGTTAAGGATCTATCAAACTTGTTTCTAGCTAAAAAAAAGGCAACATTTTAGACAATATGGTTGCCAAATAATCATTTTAAATTTATAGGATACTACCATTTGGATATTTTTAGCAGTAAATATTATGTTCAAAATGATATTAAGTTATGTCCATTAATTGTAATCAGTTCCAAACTTTTATCCACCGCCACATTTATTTTGTTTAAGGATGGGTGCAAATATGACAGATGAACATACTGACAGATGGAAGGAGGAAAACACCAAATCTATATCCCTCCGCCTTTGGCGGAGGATAATTATGAAGAAGGAAGAACAGACAAGTCAGCAACTATATGCTCTCCCTTGTTGGAGCACAAAATCTCTAACCTGTAATATCTAAGTACAAAGATGTATATATAATTCTGGAAAAAATGCTGGTCAGTTTAGGGGTTTAGAGTACGACCTTACATGAAGCATTTGTGTAACCTTGACCCTTGGTGTGAATCGTCTGACCTTACATGAAGTATATTGTGTGACTTTGACCTTAACCCTAGACATGAACCTTGACCTTAACCCTAGACATGAATCTTACATATGACACACAGCAAGGAAGAAGATGGAGAAGAATTAAGGAAGGTTATTACAGAATCCACTAATGCATAATAAAATAATGGCTCAATAATAAATATTTGTACAAATGTGTGACCTTTGATGTGTGACCTTGACTTTGGTCAAAAACAAATAGGTCTTGCATTGCCTGATAATTAAAGAACAATTATATCAGGAAAACTTGAGAATCCATTTTAGTATGGTAGAATTTTTACCAAATAAGGCATATTTAATCAAAATGTGTGATTTTGACCTTTGTGTGTGACTTTGACCATGACCCTAGCAACCTGGATCTTATATTTGAAACTCAGCTAGATAATGGAGAAAAAATGTAGACAGTTATTACAGAAACCCTTGATATATAGTAAAGGAATGACTAAATATTTAATAATTCATCAAATTTGTGACCTTTGACCTTAATGTGTGACCTTGACCTTAGCCCCTAAGATTATGGGTGTTGAATGTGAAGCACCCCCAGATGATTGAGAACAACTATGGCAAGTTTCATGGCTCTGGCTCATGTGTTAATGGAGATAAAGCTCTAAGCTTATATTAAAAAGCAATTTTTCAAGATACAAAGGGCCATAACTCCGTTGTTAACAGATGGTGTACAATGCCATCTGGCGTACATCATCCTCTTATCCATATATATACTCATCCCAATTTTTAATGAAATCTGCCAAAGCACTTCCAAGATATGGCTCTGGACACAAAACTGCCGGCCGGCCGGACAACGCCAAAACAATATCCCTCCGCCTATGGCGGGGGATAAAAAAGTTGTATGGAAAAATTTGACCTTTGACACATAAGTGTAACTGTGACCTTTGAGCTAGGACAAGGGTTGATACAATCCATCTTCTTATGGTAGTTATTGGTGGTAATTTACTAACAAGTTTCATGAGGAATGATAAAGTTACAAGCCAAGATAAGGTTTTTTAAGGCTAAATTTGACCTTTGACCTCTAAGTGTGACCTTGACTTTACAGGTAGGAAAATTTGTGTTAAATGCAACACATTGTCTTATGATGATTTGTATTTGTGCCAAGTTATTTTAAAAACCATCAATATATTGCAATGATACAGATTAGACGGGAATTTTCAGGCTGTTTTATGGCAAAATATGACCTTTCACCGCTAAGTGTCGCTTTCACCTTTGAGGTAGGTAGGTAGGTGTGTGTTATACGCAAAAAGTGTCTTATGATGGTTACAATTTGTGCAAAGTTATATATAAATCCATAAATATATGGCAAAGTTTCTTGATTGAGACAAGAATATTTAGACAGACACCCGGACACTTGTAGAGATGGATGAGCAACTGCAATATGATGCCTATTTCAAGGGGGGCATACACATTTAACAAATCCAAGATGTCTGTCAGTTGATCATCTTTAATCGGATGAATGTAAAAGTATGTCAAACTTCACTACTCCTTAAAACATGAGAAATTTCATGTCAATTAAACAAAAATTGATGAAATATACATCATTTCAAGGATTACTGAGAATTGCATGATTACAGTTAATAATTATTTACTTTGATTGTTAAAAGTAATGTAATAACAAGCAGAAAATTTATATATTTCAAATATTTTTTATTTTTGTATCTTTTACCTTGTTTTCATCAGAAGTTGCTGAATTTCCGTATACATCAAATCATACAGTTTCCTCAAATGGCTCTGAAAGAACACTAGGGCAAAAGTTGCTAGGTCGCTCACATGAGAACCTAAGGAACTACATGTACACTGTTCTAAGCAGCTTTTGTAATGTTTGAATAATAAATGTGGCTTCTGACCTTGCTTTTTACCCAAAACAATTTTCGAAATCAGCTGAGCTATCATTATCATTGATAAAGCTTTATGATGACTAGGCAAAAACATGGGACTTTTAAATTGTTCACAAGGTTTCACTATAGCCATTAAAGGAAAACTGCCCCTCCCTCCTGGTTGCCAAGGTTTTCAATGGACTAGAGTGTTCCCAAGCTTTATATTTAATTTGACCTAGTAACCTAGTTTTTGACCCAATGTGACCAAGTTTGGAACTTGGCCAATATATAATTGAGAAAAATGTTTAGACAAAGTTTCATGAAGAATTGGAAATAAATGTGGCCTCTAGAGTGTTCACAAGGAATATGGTGACAACGCACAATGGACGATGCACGACACACTACCAACGACTGAAAAAAGGTCATCAAAAAGATCACCATGAGCATGTTATGAAAACAACATAGTTTATAAGTGAATGGTTTTCCATCTTCGCATGCAAGTGATGTCTTAGATATATCCTTAATTTAACTACCTTTACCAAGTACATTACCATCTAAGGTAACCATTTAAAAAGTTACGTGATAAATGGCATTCAGAAGATCAAAGCTCCTATGCAAACTCCAATGTAAAAAGTCCATGCATATTGTAGATTAATACAACCTAAGTGCTAATTTTCAAACAATTCATTGTGCAATCCTAAATATCCTGTATAGACACCATTTTTGGCACTCAAAATCGGTACTTACCATCCACTTATCCCAGTCCCTTGCCAAGGCTCCACCCACCCCCTGCCTGTCCCCCCGGGGATGATGACACTGCATCTGAATCTGCATGAACTCCAGCAGACAGTCCTACAATGAACAATATCCCTTTGCATGCTGGGAAATTTGTCTTCTGCTAAAATGTCATCTGCTAAATTTCTAAAATTAGCATTTTCTTCGATTTTTTTTCAAAGAAAACTATCAGAATAGCAAACAGTTTGGATCCTGATGAGACGCCATGTTTTATGGCGTCTCATCTGGATCCAAACTGTTTGCAAAGGCCTTCAAAATCCGGGTCCAGCGCTCAAAGGGATATAGATATACATGCAGAGGGGAAATTGTTTTGACTTATTCACGAAAAACATCTTCTTATATTTACACGTTTTCAATCTTTTGTGCACATAATAATTAATTAATTGTCCTACAAACTGATTTTGTTCCAGATTTCACGTGACTCGCACCTGAACTTTGACCTCTGATGAAAAACAAAAGGTTGTGGATATTCCTCACATTGCTTATTGATTAATTTATGTGTCGTGTTCTGAGAAAACTAGGCAAAATGCTTGTGCGTAAATTGCAATCCCAGATTAGCCTGTGCAGTCCGCACAGGCTAATCCGGGAGGACACTTTCCGCCTAAACTGGATTTTCGCGCAGAAGAGACATCATTTAAACGAAAAATTCCATAAAAGCAGAAATTGTCGTCCCTGATTAGCCTGCGCGGACAACACATGCTAATCTGGGATGACAATTTACGCACAAGCATTATGCCCAGTTTCCTCAGAACACGACACATAAATTTCCATATAAGTTTAATCACTTATATTTAATTACTTTTTAAGTTATTGCCTAATCCACTGTCTGGAAGTGGAGACTGTCGTTTCAAAATTTTGTCATTGTGGGGGGTTTGGAAACACAAACCTGACTTTAAAAATAAAGGAATTCCAAGAATTAAGTGCTTTTAATTATTCGTTCAAATACAAAATTATCCCTCTACTTCTATTACTCTAATCTTATACAAAGGTAGTGAACTTTAAACTGTAGAAGTATCTGTTATCACCTTGAGCTCATCAGTAGCAATGTTGTGCCAAAGGTGCAGCATGTGTACAAGTATCTCCTCTCCTAGACCACAAACCTGTCCCCGGGACGTGGGGGCAATGTCACGTACAAGGATGGTCAGGGCCGACAAAAGGTGCTGGACTATCAGACCTGACTTCTGTTGTCTGGAACCAGTTAAGGAATATAATTCAGTGGTTTCATTAAGTTTTTAAGAAGGCAGATTATTTCCAAACAAAGTAGGAGAATTGCTGTTTAATTTTTATTAAGCATCAAAAAGAAGTCAGGTGTTGTAAGATATATTTTGGTGAATGATATCAGACTTAACTATTAGTTCGCAAATGTAGTCGTACATATATGATTTTAAATTGATATGCACATGTGTCGCACACGTCATTATTCCAAGATGACGGACAATGGAAAAAAGATATTACAATTTTACGCGAAAATGACAAATAACTACTGACATCATACATTGAGTAGTGATTAATAAAATGTGTATGACCATCAACAATGGCGAAAACATTTTATATACAAACAACAAATATTTATTAGAAATTTAGTGAATGTATGTCACGTAAATGAGTGCTTGAAAATTGGAGTTCAGTCTTCATTAAAAGAAAAAGCATTTTAGAAGATTGTTGTTTTAAAAAGGAAAACGACAAACATCTTTTGATTTATATGCTTGTGGGCCTGTGTATAATCACATTCATGTGCATATTTTGCTTTATTATGTTTGTCTTTCAAAACAGTTTACTGTAGTAGCATGAAAATGAAATGGAAGATATTAAAAGGTAAACAAAGTAAATATATAAATTAAACTCAGTTAAATACATCAATAACACTACAATAACACTTTAGTGTGTCTGTTTATTATAGTTATAAATATTTTCTCCTAAACTGCCTCTAACCTGCTTATATGTTTCCCAACAGGCTGGCTTTTCGCACAATTTTTTGCCTTTAAAAAATTAATAAATCGCTACTTTAAATGCCCTTTTTATACTTACTAAGCCATGCCCCTTTGCCCTTCTGGGTTTAACATGAGTAGTGGTGTTAGTGGTGGTGGGTGGTGGTGGTGGGTGGTGGTGGTTTTTTAAACTAAATAATTGAAGATATGTGTAGTTGAAATTGTTGTTTACTCTAAGAACAATACCTCCATCCATACTAAAGTCATTGAGCAGGAAATGTTTACAATTTTTAGTAACAGTTACAATGATCCCACTGGCCCTAAATGCAATACCTTCAGCCTGTAAACTAGTGACCTTGACCAAACGGCCCCCTTAAATGCAACCCCATGCTATGACTGCATCAGCAAGAGATTGGAGTTGTTGACAGCAAATGCTTACCTAAATTTACACTAAGTACAATACGGGGCATAATTCTGCTAAATTGCAGCTCAGAGTTATTGGCCTTGATCAGCAACTTCATACAAAATGATCCCAAACACATGTGTGAAGTTGGAAAATATTCACATTCACAATTTAACGCACAGTTCAATAGATCTGTTATGTGGGAAAAGTCGGTGGCTTTAACAGAAAAAATACCTGTAAGTCATTCACTTGAAAAAATGTATTTCGGCTTGCTTGAATTTGCAAATTTATATAGGTTCACTTGTTATAATTCCTTAGAACACACAATATCAAATTTCATCCCTTGTTTTGCAATATTGCTAATAGCTATCACAAAGAAAACAGAGCAAAATAAAGAACAAGGTCTACTAGAGAGAAGAGATAGGACTCACTTGGATTTTGTAAAGAAGTCTACAAAGAATGGCAGTATCTTCTTGGTCCTGACGTCACACTGCACGGTGAGATGGTGCACCAGGGAATGGATGATCCTGGCTAGAACCAGGCGATCTACGCTCACATCAGCCGAGTTGAAAAGCTTGCAGAACAGGAACACCATCTCTAAATATGGAATATCGCAGTTTGTTGTGTTTTTTTGGTTTTCATTGAACCTCTGTCTGAAAAAACTGGACTTAATCCATGTGCATAAAGTGTCGTCCAAGATTAGCCTATGCAGTCTGCACAGGCTAATCAGGTAAGACACCTTCCCCTTTTATGTAATTTTTCGTTTAAAGAAGTCTCTTTAAAATCCAGTTTAGGCAGAAAGTGTTGTCCCTGATTAATCTGTGCGGACTGCACAGGCTAATTTGGGATGACATTTAACGCACATGCATTAAGCCCACTTTTACCAGAAAGAGACTCAATGTAATATCACAGTTGTCAAGGGAGCGATGGGAGGAGGCAATGGGAGGGGCGATGAGAGGGGCGATGGGAGGGGGCGATGGGAGGGGGCGATGGGAGGGGGGACAAATGTAGGTTACTATACAAACATTTCGCTTATCCTTGAAATGACTTTTGTTTTATTCTTAAAACAAATAGGAGTGAACGCCTTTGTGTATTAAAGACGGAATGTTTATAAGGGAATAAATGGTATGCATCTCATGCAGAACACTTATGCAAGCCTCCTGAAATCGGAATGAATAAATGAGCCTCTTTCTGGGATAACTGGGCTTAATGCAAATGCGTAAAGTGTTGTCCCAGATTAGCTTGTGCAGTGCGCTTTCATGCTATTTTTTGTTTTAACAAGAAACTGTCGGAGACGGGTGATGCTCCCCAAATGTTTTTTTTTGTCACAATATTGCACTATATATTCAAATAAAAGGAAACGTCTTGAGGGGCATAACTTTGGACAAAATAATACGATGAATGGTTTAGGAACTTAAAAATTTCAAAGGGCCATAACTCTCTAAATAAATCATCTAACCAGAACCCACAAATAACATGCGCATCTCCTCAAGGTAGTTAAGCTTCCAATAAAGCTTCATTGAATTCCAGTCAGTAGTTGGGGAGAAATAGCCCGGACAAGAATTGCACTATATGTAAAGTTTATAGAAAATTTCAAAGCGCCATAACTCTGTGAAAAAGCATCCGACCATAACCAGCTGATAATATGTACATCTCCTGTTGGTAGTGAAGCTTCCCATAAAGTTTCATTGAATTCCCGTAATAAGTTGCTGAGAAATAGCTCGGACAAGAATTGCACTATATGTACAATGGAAAATTTCAAAGGGCCATAACTCTGTGAAAAATCATCCGAC
>VMBQ01001940.1:146331-159932 GCA_007657795.1 Dreissena rostriformis
TTTTTTTTTAAATTTAATTACGCGTAAAAATAAATGTTTTGATATAACTGAATTATGCATGAAATGCACAATTTCCACGTGAATAACATCGAGGTTTTCATCAAGTCTCCAAAGTAACTGTGCAGGATTGTAGCATGGAGGAATACACATTACGGACCGATTAGTGTAACAAAGCCACTGAAATTATCGATTGATATTGACACATGGTTATTCACGCATGACGAATTCACAACCGCGTGAATCTTCGCTGATAATAGTCGGCTTAGAAGCTTGGTTAAGAGGCAATTAAGATGTTATCAATAAGGTCGCGCACGGCGGAAAACAGCGGGTGCTCATGAAAGGGCAGGGCGGCGGCCTTTGAAAAGGGCAGCGCGGGGCTGATTGGCTTTGAAAGGGGCAGCGAGGCGCTACAAAAAAGGGGCATGGCGCCGCGCCACGCTAAAACGGCCTGAATAAAACACTACGGTCATCTACTGGCCAAGGCCAATGCATCTGTGAAGTATTCAGCCAATCGGTCAATCTGTTCACAAGTTATTGATCAGAAACAAACTGGTCTACCAACAGACAGACAGACCGACCGACCTTCATCCAGCAAAACAACATACCCCCTCTTCTTTGAAGGGGGGCATAATTAAAGACCTTTCTTTATAGATTTAAGTATTAAAGGCTTCATTTCCAACCCTAAGATACTGCTGAGCAGCACAATGCATAAAACCTGAACAGCCTTTACAGGCTGTTCTGGTTTTATGCTGGTTGCATATAGCCATTTTCACTTTGCTTCTGAGCGGGAAAGGGTAAAATGTAAACATTTCTGAATAAAAAGAGTCACAACACATTCACCTTTGTCAGCTGCCCTAACGACAGCCTTCACTAAACCACTGATGTCTTTCTTGCGAGTTTCACGCAGTGTCTTCGTTGATTTGGTCACATTGTCATTTGCTTTCTCTAACTCTGCTGTCTCCAGCTGTACATAGATGCTCACTGCCTGTGCATTACATACAAAATTAGATAAACAAGAGTTTTGGGCAATTTCCATTATTAGGAATAATGCATCTTTTTGAAGTCATTAAAATGAGCAGACACTTGTGTTTATTTTTATTAAAAAAATTGTGAAATGAATGATGAATTTTTCAGTCCTGTAAAGCTTGGACAGATGCTTGCATGCATACACTTATAATTAACCCCTGCTGTGACAATGGGCTTGACAAAAAAGTGACAAAAGCCTTATAAAGTTTTGTTTTTTTTAAGATCATATATTTATATTACAGTTTCACCCGAAACTCACAAATGGCTTCTTGCCGCCACTACTGTACCATGGCAGTGTTCAGCAAAAGCTGAAACAGCTTGGAGACGGCTGGTTAGTTAAAACCTATTTATTTTAGCTTGATTGCATCAAAAGCCTTAGGCTTTTTTGAAATGCTCTCAAGTCCACTTCCTGGAACTAGAACCAGTACTTGGTGTCTATGGGGGAGATCTAAAGAACGCTCTCACAGTGGGGATCAAACCTGTGACCTCCCGAGGAAAGAAAGAAAGAAGGATGGCTGGTTGATGCAGCCTGTGCTTAATTAGCATGTGATTTAACCCTTTGAGCGCTGGAACCGGATTTTGAAGGCCTTTGCAAACAGTTTGGATCCAGATGAGACGCCACAGAACGTGGCGTCTCATCAGGATCCAAACTGTTTGCTATTCTGATAGTATTCTTTAAAAAAAAATCGAAGAAAATGCTAATTTTAGAAATTTAGCAGACAACATTTTAGCAGACGACAAATTTCCCAGCATGCAAAGGGTTATATGAATCATTCAGCAGCTTTGTGGTTACCTCCATAATTGTTTTTTCTTGAGATTAACTGCCAGCAGATGGATTTTTTATGCAAAAAAAAAACAACAAAACTTTCATGGACTCTGACTTAACTAACAAGAAAATTTATAGATCCTTGATGAAAGATTTCAGACAAATGCCACTGCACTTTATATAATTCACATTATAAGCAAATTAAACAGGCCACCTTGTACAAAAATCAAACCAAAATCAAAAGGTTTTATAAGAATTATGAGTGTTACCCTGAACACATTTTCCCATGTGAAGGCTCTGGACTTCTTCCCTTCTTGTTGTTTGATCTCAAAATTCTTATCCAACACCTTCTTCACACTGGACTGGTTGAGGCAGTTGTTCAACTTAACAGCAGCTTTCTGCATTAAAGCCGGTCGAGTTGATATTTCTCACAACAATTTGGTTTTCTCAACTGACCAGAATTGATCAGTATTCGTCAGATACATTCTAAAGCTAAACTATTCCACACTGATTTTCGCAAAAATTGTGCCAAAAATGCCAAAAGCATAAAAAATACGAAACCTAAGCTTGTACATAGCAGAATCCTCAAGACTATTATTAACCTGTGACGTATGCACGCTTTGGGTCACGTGAGCGCCAATTTCACATGATTTCCAGTTCCGCGCTTTTCAAAACAAAGAAGAACTACTTAATAACACGGTTTCTCCATGGCAAATGGCGTTATAAACAATGATGCAATGGTCACGTGGTTTTACCTGTGACCCGCGCTTGTTTAAATTTAGATCATTTCTGTCCATGGAAAGATATTGAAAAGCCCTATCTTTGTACTGAATTTTGGCATTTCTCGACAGATTTTGACCAAATTGTTTGCACATCTGACACAAATACCATCACATTTTGACTCATAATCACTTTTTTTGCGACACATAACAAAAATGGGAAAATATACCGACATCAACTCGGCTGGCTTTAAATGAAGCAGAAGGTATACATATATACAGATTAAAAAAGGAGCTTGTCAACGTATTGACAAATGCTAATCTGATGTCAAATGCCATAACATGCAGCAAAGTGCAATAATAAAGAAATTCTAAGTTGAACAAGAGCTGTGTTTGTGAAACACAATGCCCGCTACTGGGCTTTGAAGCCGCACAGCAGCTATTTTAGAAACAAGGTTATATTTTGAATGTAAAGGTCACAGTGACCTTGACCTTTTACCTAGTGACCTCAAACCATGTTTGATTGTGGATTTAAATGAGATGCATGCACATGTGAAGTTTAAAGAACATAGACTGAAGAGAAAATGTGCAGGTCCATGAGATGCACATGCACACCAAAAATTGAGTTGCAATGTTGAATATTGCAAAAGTTATGAATTTGACTCATATAGTTTACCTTTGACCTTGAAGGATGACCTTGACCTAGACCTTTGACCACTCAAAATGTGCAGGTCCATGAGATGCACATGCACCCCAAAAATGAAGTTGCTTTGTTGAATATTGCAAAGTTATGAATTTGACCCATATATTTGACCTTTGACCTTGAAGGATGACCTTGACCTTTGACCACTCAGAATGTGCAGCTCCATGAAATGCACATGCACGCCAAAAATGAAGTTGCTGTGTTGAATATTGCAAGTTATTAATTTGACCCATATATTTGACCTTTGACCTTGAAGGATGACCTTGACCTAGAATTTTGACCACTCAAAATGTGGAGCTCCATGAGATGCACATGCACGCTAAAAATGAAGTTGCTATGTTGAATATTGCAAAAGTTATGAATTTGACCCATATATTTGACCTTTGGCTTTGAAGGATGACCTTGACCTTTGACCACTGAAAATGTGCAGGTCAATGAGATGCACATGCACGTCAAAAATGATGTTGCTATGTTGAATATTGCAAAAGTTATGACCAAGGTTAAAGTTTTGGGACAGACAACCAGACAGACAGACAGAGTCACAGACAGAATGACAGACAGGCCAAAAACATTATACCCCCTCTTCTTCGAAGAAGGGGGCATAACAATGGGCAAATCTTAAGCATGTTTACATAATTAACATGCATATGCCACTTATAACATTAAGAATGGATGCAAGTTTGAATTTTGTACCTTGGAAGGTAAAGGGAACTTTGCAGGTCAAGTTTGTGTCACAAAAACAGACAGAAATACATAGAGAAAAAGTCCTTTTCCTCTGTTGTAAGGGGTATAATAAAACAAGAGATGTGTTTGTCTGAAACACAATGCCCTCTACTGCGCCGCTTTGAAATAAAACTTCTATTTATCATTTGGCGGGTATAGAAATTATCTCCCTTAAAAGCTTGTTACTTCCATTGGATTTTGTTTTTTGAACTTTGACCTTGAAGGATGACCTTGACCTTTCACCACTCAAAATGTGCAGCTCCATGAGATACACATGCATGCCAAAGGATGCTTAGATTGTTACTGGCTGATAACTAGAAATCTGCTAGTACCAACTGATTGAAAATGTTGTCAACATGAAATCTTGGCAACTTTGCCATGACAAATTAAAACAGCGGTATATCCTACTCAATAAATACATAATTACCCTTCTCTCTGGTCCCTTCTCGGAATTGAGGTCCCTGCACAGAGCAACAATTTCCGCTTGTCTGTCCATTATGATTTAGGGTAAAACTGAAATGTAGAAAATAATCCAAAAACATTAATAAAATATGTATGTTCTGATGTTGGCTATAATTAAACACATGTAACTGGAAAAAAAACTATTTTGTATACCTATGTGCAATTTTCTAGTTTAACCCTTTGAGCGCTGGAACCAAATTTTAAAGGCCTTTGCAAACAGTTTGGATCCAGATGAGACGCCACAGAACGTGGCGTCTCATCAGGATCCAAACTGTTTGCTATTCTGATAGTATTCTTTACAAAAAAATTGAAGAAAATGCTAATTTTAGAAATTTAGCAGACAACATTTTAGCAGACGACAAATTTCCCAGCATGCAAAGGGTTAAGTAGCCTCAATGTTGTTTGCATGTAAATGCACATTTAACAAAACTATTTTTTTTCTCTAAACAAATGTTAAGAATAAAAAATCAAAATTTTGAAAAACATATTTAAATATTATTTAAGTTTTGTACTATAGCAATTGTTAAAGGCTGAACATGATCTGTGAAAATTCTGATTATTATTATTGATATTCCAAGTCACAGTAAAAGGTGGATTGCAAAAACTTATGTGTCTCTTGACAAGCGCTGTTTTTTACACAACTGTTGTTTTAAGGGACTTGTTAGCACTTTTTTGCTTTTTGAAATACTTCCTTGATGGTACGCTTACAGTATAGGCACTTATTTTATCTGTATGCAATTTTAATGTTTTATTATAATTGTTCTTTCTGCTCAATGTAAAATTAATTTAAATGGTTTTATATTTAAGTATTGTCAAAACTTAAAAGACATCAAATTTGCATTTAATCTGTGAAGTTGTGCGCAAAATGTATACAGGGTCATCCTAAACAAACTTTTTGGGAGAAGTGACTTCTTTTGCAGAATTTAGGAAGAAGTTAAATGAAAGCTAACAAAAGATGGAAGCCTGAAAACTGTGTACATATAATTAGCAATTTATCATCAATAACTATGACCACAAGCCTGAAGCAGTCATTATTTTACATAATCATTTATATGCAAAACACTTAAAAGCGACATGTAATCTTTTCCGTTTCACCTAAGGTGATTTTTAAATTCCCTATACATGTATGTCATTTAAAGAGCTAACTTTGAGATGCTTAGTCATATATCAGTTAAGACAAAACAGTGTTCACTGGCTAAAAAGAAATTCACACCACTGGAATTTCTGAATTCAATCTGCCATAACAATAGTTTAAAAGTTAACTTCGACATTCTAAGATCGTCTGGTAAAACGTAAATGTCGTGAAAACATGACAATATCAAACTTACATTTAACTTGCATTTTGGTTGTTCCTCCAACTAGCAAACAAGTTGACTTGCTGATTTAACAAATGTCTGTCAATAATTCATGCTAATAATCATGATGAATTTGGACAACAGTTTGTTTATGTTTAGAGTAAACCAGATGTGTATTTTGTCTTGGGATTAAAATACTACAATAAATATTTAGCTCCTGGCTGCCATTGCATATAGAACATTCACTTTGAAAAATGGTAGGCTAAGTCTGGAACTATGATATAACTCATTCAATGATGGAAAACTAATTCGCTCTGGCTGATGTCTTTGTTGATGAATTATGGATAATTGCAAAAGTGTAATCTTTATAATCGGATAACATGCCAGTAGTGATATGACTACCTAAGCATTTGAACTTAAATGAAATAACTCAACATTTGAACTTTTGATCGTTAAAGTGCCCTGAAAAAACTAGTGGACCACCAGTCCAGATATTACAAATTCGTAATTAATATGTCAACGGCAGTGTATTTTTAACCATATAATAGCATTTAATATACTTTCCAAATTATTCACAAAAAGGGTTACACACGCTTTATTACTTTATCAATTTGATATAATATATGATATATTAACGAATATTTCTAACATGTCCATGTTTTTTTGGTTATTTAAAGACAATACTTTTTTTATTTATAGCAGAAAGCCATATTTTTAAAATAAACAATCATTAATGATTTAATCTTATTGTATAATGAACGTCAGGTATTTAATAAGATTCCCAGTAATTTGTTATCCAATAAAAAGTGGCAAATCTTTTCAAATGTAGAAATCACAAATCAGCGTTTTTTCCCCAACTATTTCGGGAAGAATTCCATGGCTTTGGAATTGGGAATTTTATAGGCATTTTCAAGAAATTGGGAAAATAAGTTCAATAGCCTTCTTTTTTCAAGCAAAAAGTCCACTGATTTGGGAAAAACTAATTTGATACAACTCTTTATAATAATTCAAATTAAAAGAACAAAATCATATAAACCATTTTAAAATACTTTGATTTAATTGAAATAAAATTGAGGATTGGGAATACAGCCAAATTTCGGCTATAAAATCAGGCCAAAACAAGAGATATGTTTGTCAGAAACACAATGCCCCCTAATGCGCCGCTTTGATTTTTTTTTTGACCTTTGACCTTGAATGATGACCTTGACCTTTCACCACTCAAAATGTGCGGCTCCATGAGATACACATGCATGCCAAATATGAAGTTGCTATCTTAAATATTGCAAAAGTAATGACAAAACTTTAAGATTTCTTAAAGTTTTGGACAGACAGACAGACAGACAGAATGACAGACAGACAGGCCAAAAACAATATACCCCCTTTTTTTTAAAAGGGGGCATAAAAACCCTGCAAATTGTGTTTTTTAATTTCATTTGATCATTAATTCCAAGAAAATTAAAAAATAATCTGTTAATTTCGTGTTTTGCAATAACTGGATACCCAGACATTACATTTTAAATAACATGACTTAAATTGTCATATTAAGTCACATTTTGCGTGATTTCAATATTACTATTAGTTGCAATAATCCAACTCCCAGCTATATTGACCCTCTGGGTCACTGGGAGTTGCAAATGCTTACGCGATTAACCATAGTAATTTAAGCGCCTAGAATCCGGGGGGTTCTTAATCGGTAAAATTAGCAACATTAACTATTTTCTGGCATAAATAACCACAAACATATCATAAATATATCACTAATACGCAATTTAAAACAACTTACATGATATGGTGTGCTCGCATAATAATGATATTAATCCTAAGTTTCAAACACGTCAACGGTTCATTTAAATGTGTAAGGTTTTGCAATGAAAACACGCTATCGACTAGCTCCGGCATCATCCGCGAGATAGATCTCTTGTCTGTTCAACCAATTGTAATACACCGACTATATCTGGAACCTCCGTTACAAACAACACTCAATTTGATGTCGATTGTAACAGGTATTGTGATTGTAACAATGTATTAGGTTAATTGAACTCGATTTGATAGACATATGTAAGACATAATATTTTTACATAGAATTTGATTTTGGCAATAAGAACTCTGAGCAGTACGAATGTACTCATAAAAGCTCAGAGCATTTAATAAGAACTATATTACTTTTGGCATAAAAAAGATAAAGCAGTATATAACAAGAGATGTGTTCGTCAGAAACACAATGCCCCCTACTGCGCCGCTTTGAAATACAATTTCTATTTATCATTTGGCAGGTATAGAAATCATCTCCCTTTAAAGCTTATTACTTCCATTGTGTTTTGTTTTTTGACCTTTGATCATGAAGGATGACCTTGACCTTTCAGCACTCAAAATGTGCAGCTCCATGAGATACACATGCATGCCAAACATCAAGATTCTATCTTCTATATTGCAAAAGTTATGGCCAATGTTCAAGTTTTCTGACAGACGGTGGGGGGGGGGCAGTCAGAAATGACCAAGGCAGACATCGCTTACTACCAAGGCCTGTGTTTAATCAAAGAGATCATAGCCACAGTTCATCATGTATCTATGGACATAAGTCCACAGGTAAGTAATAAAACCTACCATTCACAAATTAATACAGGAAAGAAAATTAATGATAGTTATATCATAAAAAAAAACTTTGACAAATCAATCATTTAAGTTATAAATAAACAAAATACAAAATCTGTACAGTAACTTTGAAAAGAACTTAAATTCTTGGTAAGGAAATATATAATATGAGATTTATAATTATATGAATTACTTCCCTTGAAAATAATTGTTAAACTCAACAAACGATAGGAAAACCTGAAGTTTGTCGAGGACTGGGACGAAATGTACTACAGCCGGCCATTTTCATTTTCTCTGTCAGGGGTAAAGGGGAATTCCGTCGCTGATTGGTTAAAAGTATTTTTATTAACAGTATGTGTAAATTTAACCAATCAGCGACGGAATTCCCCTTCACACCGGACAGAGAAAATGAAAATGTCCGGCTGTAGTACATTTCGTCGGAGTCCTGGACAAACTTCATGTTTTCCTATCGTTTGTTGAGTGTAATGCACGAATTGTTAGCGGGTAATTGTTTAATTTTGTTTACTTTATTGATTCATATAGTAGTTTGAGGTTGTAGCATAGCGAATGCCGAAATTTGTTCTTTACGGAGGAGCGATTTCGCAGTTCGGTTCGGTATGAGCCTGTGTCCTAGTAAGGTATTTGTGGCAATTCGACGTTCGTATTTTCATTTTGTGGGGCTCAATTGTGATCCAACGTTTATGGTCAATTAAAGAAATGTCCCCGGCATCGAATGAGACCGAGTTGGTGCTTTTCGGTGCATTATTGACAGAGCTACGGGGCTTTGTAG
The DNA here is from genome assembly GCA_007657795.1 of Dreissena rostriformis. Lineage (NCBI taxonomy): Eukaryota > Metazoa > Mollusca > Bivalvia > Myida > Dreissenidae > Dreissena > Dreissena rostriformis. Next base: position 155,408 of record VMBQ01001940.1, read on the forward strand.
TTGATCGGGTCATATCATTCAGCTAGTTGAGTCCCTTTTCTATATATATTATATTTTTTTTTGTATTTTTTTTTTGCGCAACTTCCCCCTGTGCTACAGAGCTGTTGCATTCATACTAGCCGAACATTGTGACAATCCGGCTACTATTCACATGTATGTTTACGTTCACTGTCGTGAATAAAGCTTTGCTCGGGATCAAGGATACAGTGCATATTAAACTTTATTCATTTACCTTTTATTTCAGATAGTATTCTTGTGATGACAAGCATACATAACGAGTCGTCTTCAAGTTAACTTTTACACATTTGCCAGGCATACTTTCGTTTCGGCAAACGTCCTTAAGTCCATCCGGGCTGGCAAGATAAAACGGTCTTTCCAAAATTCTTCAATGACCATGAAATGATAATCGGACAATGGAAGAACTATTTTATCAGATGTTAAAACTGTTTTACTAACGTGGCAAACACATTTCAACGTATTTCAGGGTGTGCAATTTCATATTTTAGTAAATAGTATTTATATTAAATGATGAGCAGTGGTGATGTGTTCGTTGCTTTAGCACTCATACAGTAACATAATCAGTACCATTTGCGTGATGTGGACACTTACATGTTGAATTTCTTTGTGACAAATCTGGAATACAGTGGTTAAAAAGGATTCAGTGTTAAAAAATTAACAACAAGTTCATGTGTGTCTTCATATACAAAACATATGTATTATAAAGTCATTTCAGAGTCATAGTCTGCATACCGGTATATTGCTGTTTGTATCGCCAGTGACATTTGATGCCTTGTCGTTTAAGGTTGCCAGTTGTTTCATCATCGCGTTTAACATCACCACTGACATAATCTCTATTAACCCACTTCGGCTTTCTCGTCGTTTTGTAACACATCGTTCCGACGTCAGAATAACTTGAAATTACACTACAATATGTAAATAATGCAGCGAATATTTTGAAGATTTTGAACGCATATATACTCTAAATACCTTGTGTTCACAGTTCGTCTGATAACGCACCTGAAGAAAAATAATACCAATTTAAAATTAGTTTAATACATATTTATGTAAATGTTTAGTATTAATGTCAGAGTTTTTTACTTCGGTATTTAAAAAAATACCATTTGTTTAAATAATAACAACCTACAGAATGTGTCTTGCTCTTAAGGAATTGTCTGCATCCTTCTGCATAATTGATGGTTGCTTGAGGATGCGAAACGTTTACCTTTTTAAAGGAAACCGGTTAATATTAGTCGCAGACATGCATGTTTTTGTCAATAATTGAGTGTCATCATAATATACCGGTAGTAACGTTCGATGTATTTTAACGTTTATTTATTTTTTTATGAAATTATATATGATTAGCCATAAAAATTTGATTGTCATCCATGCTTTCGTCTATCAATGAAATAGTGTACGATATATTTCTTCGTATAAATGTTTAATACTGTATTCTTTGTTCTCTATTTACCATATATACACCAGTTGACGGTTTGAGGTTATACGTGTAATCGTAGCATTCGTTCTTCGTGTATTTCGTGTTTGAGAGCTGTATTTGTAATTTGGCAATATAGTTGGCATTTTTTATTTTCAATGAAACATGTACATACGTGATTCGAATAAAAAAATGATTACGTAACTCAGTTGTATTTGAGTGGAGCATATCAATGTGTGAGCAGGAATCAGCTTATTCCTATCTTTTCTTTTATATGTTCTAAATGCATGTATATCCTCTAAGGGTTAAACAATAAAATACATAACATTGGTTCACAAATTCTATAATACGACATTCAATGTCAGATAATTTGTTAACGGTGGACATTTGCCATATGTCCTTCTCCTTCAGCTTCAAAAGGGTGGTCAAATTAATACAAATTATCTCATATCCTCGATACTCAAATAAAACAAGAACATAAACTACATTTAATAGAATATTTATTAGTTCTGAAGTTACGACACGATCATTATAATCAAAGGTCAATATATTAAGAATTTGTAATCACAAATATACAAGAAATAACTTATAACTGACCATAAATTCAAATAAATTCAATTTGATCAAATAAATAATCAAAGATCAATATAACTTGCAATATCAACTATACAAGATATACTAAACAACTGACAATAATTTTAAATCGAATCAATTCGATCAATAAATAAATTAAGCCCAAAAGCTTAAAAAACTTAAACTAACAAAAATTACTCATCAATACGAGATCGATCGTGTTGAACAAGACTGTAACCAAAGACGCGCGAATCAGCTGTTTTATAAACTCGCGTACTAATACAATAATACATGAGTGATCAAGCATAAAGGGACTATCTCTTGTCTGTATTCGGTAATTAATAGATTTTATGTAAGAAAATGCTTAACTTTAAAAGATAGCCGTGGCGCAATGGACATGGTAGCGACCGGGAGGTCATGAATGGGTTCGATCCACACTGTTGAAGCGTTCTTAATATCTCCCCCATAGACACCAAGTACTGGTTCTAGTCCCAAGAAACGGAATAGAGAGCGTCTCAAATAAACCTAAGGATTTCTATGCAATCGAGATTAAATAAATAGGTTTAAACTTATTAATATATTTGCATGAAATTAAAAAAAAAATACATTCTACCAAATCTTTGAGTCTGCAACAGCATAGTTCAATTTACTTCTTTAGATGTTACAATAAAATCTTTCTACAAGATGTGCCCTGCTCGATTAAAGTTTCTATTGACTCGAAGGTGTTGACTATATATGTGCATTCTACTTTATTTGAAACAAGTATATGAAATTATTCTCGGTTTGATAAAAACGGTATTGTATTGGTTTTGTACATGTTATTTAAAAGAGAGTTTGGTAATGGTTTAGCGCGAAAAATGCACGGGTTTTGTGTATTGGATTTAGCGCGAAAACGCACGGGGTTTGCGTTTTCGGGTATATATGATTTGCAAATATATTGAGTCGCCATTCGAGGTGTGTATTTGACAGACACAAGATATGGAAAAGGAGGACGAAGGGGTGATAAACCCTCCCGCCCGCCCTTAATAAACATGTGTGTGTTTAAATAATCGGTATATAACTTTTACATGTGTAATTTTGTAATGCTAATGTCGATATTAAGTTTATTTTCAGTTCAGTTTTTAGTCCATGTGAGATGGGTTCTTAACGCGAACCGATTCCATTACCGTGAGAGTCAATGGCTGTATTTTCATTAAAGTCGGAAGCAGCTAAGTTTCCTTGATTAATTGGTTTACTCTTTTATTTCGTATTGTGTTTTTAATGCAATTTTTTATTTTTCAGTGGTGTGACTGGTTAAATGTGGATGTCGGTTCAATCCAGTTGTTGCAAAAATGTCCTCATATGCAAAATATATAATACTTGAATATTTAAGACCTATCTACACTCTTTTTAAGTACTAGTTTATTGATGTAATGGTCTGAGTAATAATTTTGTTTTTCTAGTTGATGTCCGGGGTGCGTGCGGGATGCTTTTGATGTTTGTTTGTTATGTTAATTTGCGACATGAGATTATCATGTGTTATTTAATGTTTTGCTAAAGAATATTAACGTTAACAATATAGTAATAGCTGCTTATTTGTATATTTCTCTTAAATTAGAGGTTTCGGGAGGTGATGAAGGCACCTAAACACCGGTCTTGAGCCATGGGTCCTCATACGTCCCCCTGCCATTAAAATAAAAAAGAAAGAAAAAGAAAAATGAGCAGTTAGGGTTGCGTATCCCGCTCGCGGTTTACCTGGATCGTTCATTACTACCAATTATTGTATGTGGTGTACGTGAAGTCATGTACACTTCTCTTGATTGGTGGTGGTGGATAAATCTTACAAATAATCGCAGCTTCTCTAAACTAAAATAATGTTTAACATGTGTAATTTATACGATTTTAAGCAACTTAACGTGATGGATATGCGTTGGGGGCATCCTGTGTGCGCTTTGGACATCGGTTGTGATCAGGGTATTCAAACCTTATTTCTTGATTTTAGGTGAAGAGGTTACAGTCTGATTTTTATGAATAATTTTGCACTGTTCACATGCCACACATGTGCGTGTTTAAGTGTATATAGCGACATGTCTTACATAAATTTAATTAGTATCGTTTCAGTTTTTTATACATATGAACAAGAATGCTGCACCGTTAACGGGCGTCTCGAGACTCCTCAACTGAGCGGTGAAATTGAGGTCGATCTCCGTTGCATATAGAAGACAAACGGGCGTCAGAAGAATTGCTTTTTGCATTTATATGTCAAAGTTCTGTCAAATACAAACACCTATTCCTATTTTGTTTTTGGGTTATTATTTGTTTGGAAAACATTTGTTAAGGTTAACGAGGATAATAAGGATGTTTTATCGATGATTAGGATGATGATGACATTAATGATAATGATGTTGATAGGATGATGATGATATGGTTGATAATGATGATGAAGATTTAATAGTATTTTGAGAATAGAGAATAATAAATTTACTCATAACTATGAGTAAATGAAATTATTCTCGGTTTGATAAATACGGTATTGTATTG
>VMBQ01001941.1:0-30347 GCA_007657795.1 Dreissena rostriformis
CTCCGATACCGAGTTAAGGTAGCCCGGGTGGCGGACCCGATTGTAAATGGTGTAAGCCACGCCCAGTTGAGCTTCGTAGGGCTCGCCCCTGGATTCGCCGAAAACAACCCTGGCGACGTCTTTGTCACTGGGAATAAAACATGATTTATACTATGCTTTATTAAGTAAATAAAACGATGCACATAAAGCTGCACAACATGTCTGTCTAGTAGCAACGTGTATGTGGCATTGATACACATTGTATTCATAGGTTTTTTATATTACGTGAATGTATGTTCTTTCCTTTTTGTTAAACACACAACTCGTCTGATAATTGCCTGTTTTTGCGAGAACCTCAACGAAAATGAACAGTATAACGAAAGATACGTACTTAAATAACATATGTAAACTTATAACATACAGAAAATATTGATTGAAAAAATTGAGTTTTGGCAACAACAAAAAACACAAATTTAGGTAGTAGGGCTGGAGAGGTCGCGCACCGTTCCGCCCCCCCCCCTAAAACAGAGTATATTTGATATGCTTTGACTCTTTACGTAATATTGTAACGGTAGTTGAAATATATCTGTATATCAGAAATTAATAAAATATTATACTAAGACAATTTTCAATATAACGCATATAACAAAACAAGTTAGTATTTTATTTAATTCAGAACACACCATTGCACTTACTTGAAAACAATAACACTTGACAACATGCCATCATAAGCAACGAAATATATTTGTGTACATACCTCATGTTGAACTGAATGTGTATTCTAGGTAATACGCGCACCGTTTAAGTTAACGTTTACGAAGCTGTGCGCGTATATATACAGCATCGGCGGTTAATCCCACCAAAAAGTGATGCAACACATATCGCATATAAATAGAAATGATGCAATTACTGGCGTTTTATATCGTCGAAAAGTGCTGCAACGCATATCGTATATAAGTAAAAATTATGCCATCACTGCGCTTACTTATCAGACAATACTTGGTTACAGTTTCAGTTTCGGTTTCAGTTTCTCCAGCTTTCAGCCTCACGTGAATGCTACATTCTAAGAATGTGAACATGGAATGCCCGCAATTGTTTATTACAAATTATCTATGACGTATTTTAGGTGCACACATGTATATCGTGTATGTTCCTTAGCATCCTCTTTAATGTCTCTTCAAGCGTTCCGTGCATATGAATATACAATTCAGTTGTTATAAGATGATTATTGATTAATATATTATTAACTTAAAGCCCTCAAAACACTCAAAATCAACGAATATTTAGTAAAATATTTCTTAACATAAAGTAAACATATAACAAAATCAGTGTTTCTTATAGAACTAGCCAAAATATCAACGCTAGAAATGGTCTGGTAACAGATTTATCAATATACAAAAAGCTCTTTTTTGTGGGCCAATTTATTTAACACATATTACCATTTTGTGTGTCTGAATTGAATATATTGTTCCACAAAAATAAAAACGAGAATTTTGTATCTCGTTAAATATATGTTACCATACCACATCTGGCATCTTGGCTATTGCTATAATGAACACTGATTTTAATAGGTTAACTTTTTTTTACGAACTAGATTTTTAGTGTTAATGAGGCTTTAATTTGAACTTTCCAGAAGACGATCATGATTCAAGGGAAAACCTTTTAATGCCCGGCAGCGATTTTGATTTAAATACTATATGCACGCCTTTATTTACAGTATCGTATTTCATTATTTTAGATTATATTATTGAACAGGAAAACATAAGGCGTAAACATTGTTCCTAAACTATTATCTTGTAAAGTTGCATAACTGCTGTTCCAGCTGCAGTGCGAGATTCTCATATTTTACTTTTTGTTTCGTTACACGTTCGTTGTTGTGGGAATTTATTTTTAACTTTTTGTTTTATAAATAAACAACTTCGGCACGTGTCGTATACTTTTTTTTAACTTTCACTTTCGCATGATTATAAGTGTTGACTGTTGAAGTAAAATAAGTGCATATCTACCCAGCTGATGTTTATCAAACATGTTTTTGTGTCTTCCTTTACGTAAGTATATGTCGAATCTGCGTATTTTCATTGCATGAACATGTTAAATTGCCAAACCTTTTAAGACTTTCTCATAATCTGACTGGATCCACATAAAAATCATATAACACAAAATCATCAATGCAATTTATGCAAAACATTAACCAAAACAGACAAGGTGCAACACATCAAAAGCTTTAAAATATTTCTGTAAAAGAAGGCAAAACATGTCAAAGCTAAACAAATAACCATACACAGTTCACATACAACGTTCATAATATCACACTGCAGTACTGTCACTAAAATAGTGTAAGTATGATTTATAAAAGCCAATTCTAGTTGTTAGGACCAAAATATTCAGAGTTGTATAAGTTATTATTGTATAGTTATAATTGAATTGTTTGAAGAATCTGATCACAACATTGCTATGGCAGTATCATATCTTGGCTCCTTCCACAAAATAAAACGTCGAAGTTGTGTATTGCTAATTGTAAATTGCTGTTGTAAATTCTACAGGTTTTGTCGGGAAATGGCTCGTATATATTTCAAAGCAAGTGGTTCGTCTCTCTGGCTCAGCTAATTATTAATGATTTAGCGTCCTTGAAAGCCAGACTGGACTCTATATGCACATGATGCTGATACAATACCGTACTATTGTGATGCAATATGATGGAATGCGATACGACACGATACGATAAGATGCGATACGATACAATACAATATAATATTTTACAATACAGTACAATAAATATGTTTTTAAGACATTTCCCTATCCAATACATTTCTACTTAAATCAATACAGAATTGTAGTTAAAATACGAGGTTCGTGTTCTTAATTATGTACTTATTAAATAAAACAAATGAACCAGCAATAGGTAAACTTTGTGGTCTTAGAAATTTGAAAGGTTATTAAACTGATTGACCATAATGGTTTACTCGATACAAAAACAAATCCAACACAGTAATACAAAACGCATTTCAATTCACGTTCGACATACATAATATCAATACACATTCAGTGAGACTTCAGCTGCACCAGCAGGAGAAAGCATCATTTTTATGCAACGATGTCCTTTATTTATGGCAAGGAACCAACTTTCAAATAGTAAGACACAAAAAAGGTCTTAAACAGGTTTCGGTTAGACACAAATGCTTAACTCTACTTCTAAATGCTTCTAACGACTGGACAAGTTGTTGAATTAAATTGTACTATATAAATGTTGTCATTTTTGTGTTCCACACCGTGGAAATACCTGGGCATTCTGCTAGCTAAACTAATTTAATAGATTGAGATTTAATATGCCCAAATGTATAGAAACATTGATCTCACTGCATATATGTGGTAATAAATACATCTAAGTGAATCTGGATACGGTTCGCCTGACATAAAACCCAACATAAAACCCGAACTGCAATATAAATTACTATCAATATAGATGGAATGTTCATAGACCATGTTAAAATGAAGCAATTATACGGTATTTATGTGGATCTTATCTTAAAATGAATGTTCAACTGTACCACGCCACGTCAGATAAGTTCTGATTTGGGAAATGCTGTGTGTTAAAACACCTGTAATAACGCGTTAGGTCGAACTTTTGAAACATTACGTTGACGGAGTAAAAGTACACACGCAAACGTTATTCTGTTGCATTATATACACTAATTATTAACATTTATTAAGCAATTATTCACACCTCACGGCCAGCTCCTCATATATAAGAATATAACATTGATAAACGAACAAAGACGAACAAACGCCTTCACTGGTAGTAATCAAAGTAACTCGTTTGTTTTATTGGCTATTTAAAGGCATTCTATATAATGTAGGTAAGGGTAGATAAACTTCACGAAAACACATTAAAGTTTACATATTTAGGTTAATAAAAATGATTTAATACATAGTGGAAATTTAAATATACAAATAAGAAAAACATTAGAACAAAATCAGATTTACATACCTTTATCCTTTTCATGCAAAAAAAACAGCATTCATTTAGATTTATCATTGCATATTTGCTCAGATCTTGGTTGCATTCTACATGTGGTCTGCCATCTTTTTATTTGTTATGACGTTACCGTCTACCAATGGATTACTGATCATGGATACTAACCTATCTGGATGGTTGCTGTAATTAACTTCAGTTTTGACATTATCTCAATAGAAAAAAACAAAGTTTTGATGAACAAAATACATAGTGGTTTACATTTGAATACATGTAGTTATACATAATTGAGGTATTTTTAAAAATACAAATGATTGTTCATTAGTTGAACAATAACAATTTTGTTCATACTAGCGCCAAACAGTAATCAACAATAAACTAAGTGTTGAACAAACTAATTTGATCATATTATCTTTTGTGTAGCTTGAATTGTGTGATGACAGAGAGCAGAAAACGAGGTTTTTTAAGACAGTGAATGAAAAAAAAGCTCTTAAAGTGCATTTGTTGGTAGAAAATCTAGCTGTGAATGATTGGAAATATAGCTTCAGCCTTCATGCGCACAGATTGTAATGTGACTGCGGAATGTTGTCAATGCAAAAAATGGATACCAGAAGTCAAAATTTCCTTCTCAATCGTTAAATTACATATACAACTTTGTATACATTTTGACCATAACATCATATTTTGTAAACAAAATATTACCAAACACTCCAAACAATGTTTTTGTATTTTAGCCAAAATATATTGTGAGAAAATATTGGTCAACACTCAAACCAAAAAAGAGAATAAAAATTGCAGATATATGGAATGTGATAGATTATAATAGTAGATGGTACCCCTTTGTAGGCGATACCCAAAGCATACTGTTAAACATGCCATCACAATGTAAACATAAAAAGGGATAAACAAACAGGTCTCATAAGATACAATTTTTATATCTCGGAATTTATACACACTTTTTTTATAATAGTTTATGAGTTGTGTCCGTTTTTATCTGCCATTATTATTTTGGGAACCTTTCAAATGACATGCGCCTTTTACAATCATGTAATTGCTAATATAAACATTATATTAAACACATGTGCGGACATTATAATAAAGCGCAATTTACATTATCGACTCGTATAAACAAATGATTATTTTAACCCTAACACAATAAGTTGCAGTCTAATCATAGATTGAAGTCATACAATGAACTGATAATGACAATGTTAGTATCTTTTAAATCACGAGTGTAGGTATGCTTTGTCAGATATGAAACTTCGTCCGGCTCAACAACTTGATATATTGCAATCCAAGTGTTGAATTGTCGAGGGACATTTTATCGCACCATGACACGTCGGTCCTTGGTAAGGATTTACAACAGTAGAGTGTTGGAGTCCCTATCACCCGGGGACCTTGTGGAGTTCGACAGGGGATTTTTTACAGTCACTGGGCTGTGTACATAGGTATGGTACCAAGTTCCTTCTCGTTTCTTGTAATAAACAATATTACTAGATACATAAATAAATACTAGAACATATAATCAATACTATATTATAGTTTTCAGTTTATATTTTAAGAGTAATCAATACGTTTCTAAACTTTGTTTCAAACCAATCGACCGTTTGTTTATATTATATAAAATAAATACTTCTAATGATTCTCATGAATATCGGTGCGAACTCATTGCCGTTTTAACTTTAAAGTTAACAATCAATCAATTTAAAAATCTAATACACACTTATTAAAATGAACGTTTCATGCAATAGACACTGAAAACCTAAATAAATCTTATCTCAAGTTTGCGTGATGTAAGAAAACAATTCAATGAATTGTTTCTGATAACACTTAATATGTGTGTATGTTATCATACGTTTTCATGTGGAAACGGTTTCGCTATCATGTACACGGCACTATCATTGTATAGTCTTATCGTTATGCACATGTCGGCGGGTTGGAATGACTAGTCGAGATGCCCTACTGATGGAATAGGATCGATGCACAAGGTTAAGCATGTAAAGTGATTGAAACTGTACTTGGGTAAACATGTGCGGACAACTTCTTCCAAGCCCTTGGGTCAAGATTATGAAAACCGCTTCGGCTGGTCGGTCATGACTGTTTAATACGGTCTTATTAATCAAAATATGATGTAAAAAATCTAAAAAATAATAAAACCGTTCCCGCGAGAAAAAAAATGGAACCCTTGACATATTCCAGTTTTTATTTTGCTGTTCAGGGATCAAATGGCAAGGTGAAAATGAGAAAAAAACACTATTTAATATGAATTTCATTTAAATATCTGTTTACTTCAACTCCTTACCTTTGCAACACTTTCGCCGACATAATTTAGTTTTAGATTTATAATATAGATATATAATATAGATGACTGTTTCTTTTTGGAGGCTTCGAATTAAAAAATGAGTAATTAGTTGGAAGGTCAGGACCGAAATTCTTTGTATGTAAAACTCGGAATGTGAATGCATCAAGTAGCCCTCCGCTTATTTAATGTACCTGTATGCTTCGTTTTTGTTGTGTTTATATAATATTGTGATATCAACCGGTAATCACTTCTCAACGTTATGTTTTAATAACTTCTTGTTTTCAATAGGAAGGTAGAACTGTTTGTATAAATAATTTCTCCATTCCACTTCAAATATTATGTAAACTACAAACGGTATTAAATAATTTAATTTCAGAAATGACAAACATGACAAGTTAGCAGAACAAATCAATAAAATGATGAAATTATTATGTACTTAAATTGATGTGGCAATTGTTTTTATTTACTTCACATAATCGTTTTATCTGCAGTCGTTTGTTAAAAAAACCTCACTCGGAGCGTTCCTTTGATCTACCCCAAAGACACCAAGTACTGGTTATGGTCCCAGGAAACGGACTCGAAAGCGTTTATATAAGCCTACGGCTTTCGATGTAATCGAGCTTAAATAAATAGGTTTAAACTTAAAAAAAATTATCTACATCACCAAAAAAGATTGTTAAGTCACTTTCATCGTATTAAACAGTTTATATAACGTTTTTTCACATTTATGTTTCAAATGGTTTGTATGCACCAGGGACTTAAATGTTGTAATACATATCGCAGATGCAAAATACACTCAAGGATCCTTCTGTCGAACCAGCGTTCGATCATGAATGGAGCACAGCATACGGTAAAACACATACACACGTTGTTGCACACAACTGTCAAACAATGGAGCAAACAAAAACAAGTTGATAGGTCACACACATTTATGAAATATCACAGATCTTTACTTTAAGAAGTTATTAACACAGGTGTCTGAAATTTGTGGGGTTTTCTGAATTAACATAGAAATCATTTCATAAATAGAAAGTGTGGTTTTCGAACTTTCAATAAATCTATTCCAAGTCAGTCAATGTGTTTGAAATATTCCCAAAATGTTCGTTTTTCGACCAAAATTTCGTAACCATATGCAGTTTCACTCACTTCTGCGGTAAAATATTCAATACTGACCGCAAAGTTAAAATACATCGTTGAAATAAAAGCTATTAAATTTTCGTAAAACGTGACTAAAATAAAGTATAATGGCAACAATACTGGTTGGATATCTAATACAGTTGTATAAAAGCTTATTATCCTCTCGCAATCAGTACCTACATGTATAAATATTGCTTAATATAAATACATACACGTAATCTGTGTGTGCAGTTCATTTTATTATTATCATCTATACACGTTATCTCACAATTCAAAATATCTATCATGTGGACTTACTTTATTGCTTCCGGTTGTGCTTGAGCAAATAATTCACGATTGGTTATTAAAGTGGTTTCTTTTCCTATGATTGATTTCAACATGCAGACATCCCCTAATATGAAGAATTAGTCAAATAAGACTCACATAATATGTCCACAACATAAAATGCGTGTCAAAGATTTTACCGAATCAGACGGAATACAAATACCACCTAAGAGTCATCCGCGGATTGCATTGTATTGTTATGTAGATGAAAGAAAATTGTATCGACATTTTGATTGTTTGTAAATTTGTGTGCGTCTAGTATTGTTTTATAGTAATATATAATAACAAATATGTAAATGAGCAACTAACACATCAAAATATTGTGATATTTAAAGCACACCCATGCGGAGTTACATATTTTCTGACAGTTTCTGTTAAAAATACTTTAGACAAACTTTGAAATGTGGACGTAGCGAGGTAACAATCGTTTTTGATAAAATGAATATTTCACATGACACAACATTATTTGAAAATGTCTCGTTTTATATGAAAAAATCCAAAAATTGACTCGATCAGTCAGAGTAACTTTGGAGATGATGCACGAGGTCAAACTTATAATGTATAACTTTTGTTCAATGGCGCGACATTTTCTACATATGAATAATTTATTTCAGCATGACCGTTTGAACGTTTGCTTTAATTGAAAAAAAAAACGTTGAATATAATAGTGTTCCCATTCAACTGTTTAAAAACACTGTGAAATGACTTGATAAATATTGCATAAGTCCCCGAGCCGTCTTTTGTGTTACGATTTTCTAATTAATTTACCAAAACATGACAAAAATTATAGGAAATATAAATGCAAGTGCATTTTATTAATGTTAGTTTTAAAACATATCACCAATCGCCTTCTGAGGTTGCACACATGAACATAGGAATCCCGAATCACTTTAAAAGACAATTTCATAATGTAAATGCACACGTAATTCCGAGTATTTATTGCTGTTTCAGGAGACGGACTTCTTATTCATAAGGCAGAAAATGAAAACAAGAATTTGCTGGGAGAACTGTTCACGTCAGGCTCTTTGTTTGGCAAGCGATCGAAAGTAATCGTTCGTGAAGACCGTTTTATGGAAGTTGCTGGCGATTCGAAAGCGAACAAAAACAATTCTAAAGACAAGACGTTCACGTATGTATTGGTAACTTTCCAGTCACTTTGCATCATATGAGGACTATGTACATTGTATTAAGATGACACACTTGCACCTAGAGCGTCCATTGTCTTCCTTTAAATTCGTAATCTAAGTTAACTGATTTTCAAGTTGAACTAATAATGTACCTGTTTCCAGCACGTTCAAGAAGTTATAGGAAAAGCCCATTGATCCAAGTCGTTTCTAGCAATCTGTCTATTTTCATGTCGTGCAACTGAATGATTACTGTAACGTCAGTGCGTTCAATGATTCGTATTACCCTTTAACGATTTTACATATATTCATAAATAACTATTTAACAATGCTATGAAAATTTGTTTACAAATAACATTTACTTTCTTAGTAAACTGAGATTTTTAACCATATATTTTACTGATATGTTATTTGTTTTAATAGTGAGCTTTAACTTAATGTTTTGAAAATTTTATTTTGATTTGATCGTATAGTTTTACATGTTCATTCACATATTGTTTGTTAATCAGCCCTTTTTCCGTCAAAGAAATCGTAAAAAGAGCCGTGAAAAGCCTTGGGGAAAGGGGTTACGATCTACTTATTGACAACTGTGAGCACTTTGCTTCATACTGCAGATACGGAAGGGCTGTAAGCGAACAGGTTATAACTTATTTATTTTATCTAAGTAATTTAGCAAATAGCTTGTTTCCATCCTCTCCACATATTCTCCCATCCTTCTTCCAGCGCTCGTGAAAACGTGTGATAGGAAAATAAATATCATCATATTTTTTAAGGCGGAGCCGGTAAATAAGGTCAGACGTTCACTCCAGTTAGTTGTAGCGGATTTTATGTTTCCACGTTCTTTGAGAATTGGTTGGCTTTAATTATAAACTATCGCCAGCATTTAAATGAATTTACACTGCCAATTCACAGGAATAAAGAAACGTGGCTATGAGTACATGAACCGAAAGCGAGTATATACGATTTCAATGTTAACATTTTAATCTTGCAGTCTAATACCAACATACGAATATGACAATGAAATTTTTAAATAAATTTAATGTAATAATCCGTGTAATAAACCATCAAAAAAATGTCTTAGGTGCAATTCATAACGTTAACGCCGAAACCGTTTCATTTACTCGTATTTGTTGTTGCACTTAAAGTGCCCAACAGAACGCATGTCGTGATTACGTGAAGAAGTTTTCTTCTGCACATCATTAAATTATTTGCAATTGAATTAAATCTTCATACGTTTATTTTCTGGTAATAACTTCTTCTGAACTTTTATTCTAGTTTCTCATTTATTAACTCATTTATTTTAATCACACGATTGTAGGTATTCGCTTGAAGTTTTTCATCATGTTTATTAATATATGTACTTACCTTTATTTGTGTGATATCTTTAAATGTTTTAAACGCCCCACACAAAACAAAGTTTTAAAGTGCGTAGGGAGGGTAGTTTACTGTTTGTCAGTCTGGCAGTCGGGCTTTCCGGACGTCCGGATTTGTTGTCTGGACATATCTGGAACAAATCGTTTTAGATCCATCAATATGTAGATAGATCATATAACGGAAAAGTGCAGTGCATAAGTGACATAACGTTTGGTTCCAAATTTTCAGAGTTTTGACCTTTGTTTATTTTTGTAGTTTTAATAGTGTCGGTTGAATACTTCGAAACTGAAAAAGATGTTAACTTGAAATTTCAAATGTAGATCTTTTTCATTTGGCGGAGTTGATGTTCAGAATAAAATATATATATATATTGCTTCTCAATTATAGTATTATTGTCCTATGCTTATACATTAATACTTATTTTAGTGTAAATATTGAAAAACATAAGTGCTTTCAACTTGAAACTTAATTCTATTTGAGTAACTCTCACGGGTCCTTTAACCTCTGAAGATTAATGAATAGTAAAGTCTAATCCAGCCATTTTACCAGATTTGTAGGTTTAGATTCATGGTCACAGCTTTATTAATGTGATTAACAAAATGAAAATGAATATAGGCAACATTAATAATATGTGCGACAGAGAGCTATGTTACAATATAAAAAGTTATTTAAATGAAATAAGAAGTACTCCAATGCTGATAAAAAACATTTCTATTGAAAATGCAAAAAGTAAAAACACATGTATTGTCTTACAACTCAAATTTAGCCAATGATCGCTACATAAGGACTCAAAAACACGTATGCAGATTAACTTTACACTGGTTTTAATTGCACAGCTCTAATGAAGGATGCCCAATCTGGACTCAACTAGTTTCATTTATATGTTCCGAGATAAATTGCATCCGTCGGCATTTCTATCATCCCTTCCCATTCAAAGAAGCGGGTTTAATTGCTATGCACCTGTGCGTTAGTCGGGGGATAAAGCCGTAGACCAATCACTGGGCATGCACATTGGTATTACGGTTCATTGGGTGAGAAGGAAGACGTCTATCGATTTTTGGGGTCAACAGGTATAAGATCAGGGTCAGAGGAGGCTTACAACATGAAATTAGAAAGGTACATTAATCATTTACAATACGGTTAATTCTCATAACAGATCCCTTAAGAAGAATTAATTTGTCAAACAAACAAACTCAGGAAACTCTATCAGAAGAGATTTTTTTTTCTATCCACCAATTTTATAACTGAACATTTACTATAAACATAACATCATTTAAACTGGTATCAACGCTGAAGAACGGTATTAAAACATCACATGAGTATTTGACACTGAATATCATCATTATTGGATAGATATTGTACTGAAAGCAGTAAAATGCGTTCCATCATTACAATCTAATCATCATAAGGTGTTTTCAAAAAAGAAGATCAAGCCAGTTTATGTTTCATGTATTGATTTCACAGTACGCTCGTCCAATTTCGCCAAGTCGTTTCACGTGTAAATAAATATCCGAACGTGAGTACATGTGAGATATATGTGAAGCCAAACGAGTAGTGAACTTCATTGACGATTCCTTTAAGGATTTATAACCACGCCTTTCTAGGATGCACCAAATAAAACACCATTTGCAGGGTACGAGAGATTTTGTAGTGGCTGACTTTTGCCTCAACGCCCTGGTGTGTTTACAGGTTTGAACGTTGATAACAAGCCTGAACGACAAACAGGGCGACAAGTCTCATCATTGGCGTAGCGGAGCCCTATATTTGTTCGTCTTTTGTGTTGTTGGACATGATTTAGGTCGCAAACACGACAACACTCTGAAACGAAAAATATACCCGCTAGAACGACAAAAAGCGCAAAAAAGAGTTGTACTTGTCGCATGTGCACTCGCTTTGTCGTCCCCAAGGTGCATATGTCGTTTATTAATGTAAGTGTGTTGGATACATTTTCTAAACTTTTTAAAACCCTCAAACGCACCAGAACGATAAGACAAAAATCAGTCATTAAATATAAAGAGGTGAAACTTCAGAAGCTCCAGAAATATTGCATTTCTAGTATACATACCTTCTTGGTCCTTTTTTTATGACCTATTGCCAAAATAGTACAGTACGGCACAAAACGAAACAACATACACACATAGTAGAATAAAGCTGGGGTCACCGCCTTGGAACGGTCAATACTCAGCACTGGGTGTTTAAACCGGTTATATAGCGATCAACCTCACACTTGGCCCCTGCAATATTCATGATACATGTTAGTGTACATAAATTTAACCTCATAGCATTGCAACTCAAATTAAACAGTAATAAAAGGGAATTAAAACGCTTTCAATTTAATTACTATTTAAATTCTCAGTGGTAGGAAGGAGACCAGAGCAACAGAGTTACAACTGTTTGAGGCACGATAAAATGAAATTACTAACACGCGTCAACATCATCCCTTCATGTTACAAAAAGATTTAAGAATATAGCATCATACAGTTTATATTTCAGGTCATTATCGTGTACATACAGGAAGAAGCAGCAATATTGTGTGTAAAAGACCCATATAACATAGCTTGGTTGTTTATGTTACTGGTACGGTAATATACTATGAAAATAAATGTAACTGAAAATGAATATAATACCTAAAAGAATAACCATATAGACTAAAGGTTGGTTGGTCGCCAGACAATTGAATATCGGTGTAAGGTAAGGAGTAATGCAACTCACCTGTCCCCGACTTTCTCAAGCCCCGAGAAGGACAACATTGACAACATACTATTAACCATCATACAAGAAAGACCAAAAAGGACTATCATCATTTTTATTGGCGGCGTCAACGCCAAGATTGGAAGTGAACACCGATGATATGAAGAGATCATAGCTTGGCGATGAACAACAACGGTGAGTGATTCGCCGACCTGTGTGACAAAATAAACATAGCAATCGGAGAGAGTATTTTCCACCAAAAAAGAATAAACAAAGCAACTTGGTGTTCCATGGACCTTGAACCTGAGGCTGAAAATGAGTTGAGGCAGGAGACCAGCCAATGGCAGCGCTACAACTCCGCTACGCTAAAAGACACCTGGAGACAAGAAGAGTTCAAAGTCACTCACTCAAACAAGTTCCAGGTCCTATCGTAGCTGCTTGAAGAATGAACACTGGATAAGAAATGGTAGAAAGGGGACGAAGTAGTGACCTCAATATGCCAAGAAGTACTTGGTCCCAAGTCGTACACCAACAATGAGTGGATTTCATCAGAGGCGCTACATCAATTTACAAAAAAACAGCAGAACAAGAGCAGAACAATAAAAAAAAAGAAGCAAATAAGAACGTCAAGCGCAGTATAAGAGTAGACAGTCGGAACTACCTAAAGAGGCTGACAACAGAAGCAGAAGAGAGGCAAACCAGAACAGAGCATCAATAAATATACATAATGTACTGACTACGATAGACAGAAAGTACGCATTGGATGGGCTCGTCTACTGTCGAACAGCTAATGCTTGGAAGTTCCATTGAATTAATGTTTCACATAGATTAACTTACTTTCATCAATTAACAGCTTTTTTCGCAGTTGAGTCAGTGTACCTCAATAACACGGTTTACCTGTGTGTCGACATCAGATTGGGTGAAGACCCTATCCTAAAATATATTGATGTCAGATCCAATGTGGGATAAACCTGCAAGGCATAGTGTATTAGTGTAAATATTTTATTGGCCTATGATGTCAATAAAACTTAATCTGACAGTTTATGGAGACTTAACTATTGTATTTAATTTATTTTATTTGCGTATGTGTCATTTAGAAGATGTTTATTGCATGTTTATATTTTACCATCTTACCTCGATTTCCTAAACAAATAGCGATTTCTACAAATTGAAAGAAGCGAATGAATAATCTCTGTCAACTTGTGAACGCCGCAGCATAGAAAATTCCATATGTAAACTTTGAAAGATATATAATATACATTTATAATATGTAGCATCTTAAAAATACGTCGGCAAAAAAAACCACTGCATTTGAAAGATGTATCCTATTAACTTTTTAGCTTTAATAAAGGTGAGCTTCGCCCATGACAAATGATTATTACAAACTTATCAATTTATAAAACATTTTGTTGTAATATACATGTAATGGATGGATGATCAATGCTTGTGAAAATGGGCATATTATCAATGTTCTTTGGAATATATCTATACATATACAATCAATACATTTTCTATATATTTACCATATCAATTATATAGCTGTTTAATGGTCCTTATGCGACAGCCACACATTTCATTATTTCGAAATTGTATAACATTACAATACAACACAGGTTAGAAATGTTTGATGCATTGATTTACCCGGTTTTAAGTTATTGCTCCGAAATATGGGGATTACAGAGCAATATAAAAATAGAACGAATACATTTAAATTATTGCAAAGTACTATTAGGAGTCCGAAGGCAAACACAGAATAACTTTATATATGGAGAACTAGGACGACCATCTTTATCTGTCAGACATAGCGTTAATGTAATTAGATACTGGTTAAAGATATTAAATACACATTCTATTAAAAATGTAAAACTTGTTTATGATATTATGTTCCAAGAATTAGAAACTTACCCCAATAACAGATCTTAGGTCTACATGGCAAAAAGTCTATTAGGTAAATGTGGTTTTACCGATGTGTGGCTGAATCAAGGGGTAGGGGATGTAGATATATTTTTGAAAATCTTAAGAGTAAGAGTAACAGATATGTTTATTAAAAATTGGAAAACCGAATTGAGTGAATCAACTAGAGCAAAAACATACATATTAATATCCGATTTTAAATTTCAATCCTATTTAAGTGATGCAAACATTCCAAAAAAAGAATGACCCTCAACATTAAGAGACTCTGCACATAGGCTTATACCCGTTTTGCGGGTAGATGGCAAAATCCAATAGCTATTCCATATGAAAAGAAAAAATGTCCTTTATGAAATATTTTAGAAGATGAATTCCACTTTGTTATGGATTGTACATTATATCCTGATGTCAGAAAAGCATATTTAAAACCATGTTATTACATAAGACCCAATATGTTAAAGTTTATAGATTTATTGACCTCTGAAAATAGTAATATTGTTACAAATTAAGCTATGTATATTTATAAAGCATGGGAAATAAGAAATTCATATAATACATATTATGATAAGTGTAGGTTGTTGGTATATATTTATGCACCGACTCTCGCTGTATATTGTCTTTTCTAAAATACCCAATATTTTTTATTTTTTTATTTTTGACAATGTACCGATTTATTTTTTATGTTTATAATTTGAATGACCTGTGACTTTCTTTAATGTATATTGTATTGACATTTCATGTATACTCATGGAATTATTGTCTACAGTATTATCATATAAATTAAACTTTCATATTATTGCTCTCGATATTGTTAAAATATTTAAATAAAACAAAGTTGGAACGTGTTCGGGAAACCGTCCGATCGCGATAGAGAGAATCGGGACACTGTCAAATCTGTCTCTGAGTCAAAACGGTCTCTGAATCTCAGATTGCTGTCCATTTGCAACCTCTGCGCAGACATTTGACTGGAACCAGCACAGCTCGATCAAATCCCTGTCGATATAACCAACTACGTGATAATAGCCAAGCCAAATGGTATAATAATTTTCCATTTGTTATTTTTATTTTTTTTAATTTAGGTTATGTATGTTTTTATTAAAAATCTAAACAAAGTTATACACTTTTTTTCAAAATATAAAAGAAAATGATACTACTTTTCATAATATAATACTTAAACAAAACAATCAAATCCTTCCAGCCGTCAAGATCTGGGAGGATTTTCTTGTGATGGCAGAGATTTATATGAGAGCATGGAACGAAAACTATGCGTGAAGATTAGTCAAATTGTTGACACAGTTGATTTCTTACGCTGTCAGCTAAACAACCGCAGTAACGACAGAAAAGTGGGACGAGACTTAACCTTAGCTTAAAAGAGATCGAACGCGTCCTGAGTATTTCATAATGGAACACGAACTTTTTTTTTATTTAATACTTAATTTGTATTTACATTTTTTTTTGCACCCAAACTATTAATTCATCAACTTAAAATATTTGCTGCTATTGTTCATCCGTAATATAAATATTGCAGGTTAAATTATGGGAGAGCCAATAATCTGGTTGCCCTTTAAACAGTAATCAGCATCATTCTGATTCATTACGATAAGAAGGTTCTTTGGTTATCATCAAGCTGTTATCCATTTTACCATAGTATTATTGCAGGTGTCAAGAATATGGTACAGACAATTAGATTGTTGTAAATAGCTGTGAATACAACTCGATGATCAATTGCAATTATAATGTTGTTTCGTGGCTAAGTTAATTGCATGAATATACTTAGACTAAATCACAACACAATATTGTTCAACGTCAACAGTTCAATAATAAAAATTGGTCTAAATCTTAATACGTAGTGCCACACAATTATCCTTGATATAACAAGAACACGCTAACCATGTATATTTTCTAGCTATTTAAGAAATTACCACTATTCAGGAAACTAAGTGAAGGGAAGAAATAGTCAAAGCTTGTGGAACAGAACAAATATGAGAATAGCTTGAAGCTTTGCATGTGTGGAATTATTTTTCAAACCACAGCTACTAACATAATTGTTCTTTCTGCATTTTGTGGTAAAAGTATTTCACAATACGTATGATATTAAATATAAACAAACTTTGCTCAACTTTAGTCTTTAGACATAACAATGCATTAGGCTAACTTTTTTCTTGAACAGCAAAATAAGACAGGTTCTCAAGTTCTGGCCGATTTGAAGCAATTGCATCTCTTTTTAAAAATGACCACTACAATAATAATTCAATATAAAAATATTTTATGAATACATGAAGCTTTTATAAATATTATTTATATTGTTCTAACTAGAACAGTCCACCGTACATACCCTGAATTCTGTTTAAATTGATTTCTATTGTAGAATGAGGGAATTGAACGGATGATTATAACGGGTTTGTATGCTTACTTAAGTTTGTTCAACTTTTAAATTATTATTGAATTGACAATCGATCTAATACAAAAATAAAACTACCTATTACGTCGGATATAGGTGACGCCAAATGTGGGTCAAACTCAGTTATTGATAAATCATAGATGCAGCATCACAAACGTTCAGTATATTGAAACATGTATATACATATATCTTATGGATACGGAGATAATTGACAAAATTTTGTACACCTTAAATATTTCATTAATTGTGGAATACCATAGCTGGCTTCAAAAATAATTTAAACAAGATGTGTTTGTGAAACACTATGTCCCCCATATATGTGACCTTTGGCATTGAGGGATGACCTTGACCTTTCACCACTCAAAATGTGCAGCTCTATGAGATACACATGCATGCCAAATATCAAGTTGCTATCTTCAATATTGCAAAAGTTATGGCAAATGTTAAAGTTTGACGCAAACAAACAAACCAACAAACCAACAGACAGGGCAAAAACAATATGTGCACCAGTATAGACTGGGGGATAGACTGGGGGACATAAAAATGCACAAAACTCGTCTCGTTTTCAAAAATAAAGCGCTGTTAAACTTTGATATGATAATGAAACGTACCTGTTCCAACTGCCTGTCGCATGCCCCAGGTGAATAAGCACGTACATGAAATATTTCGCCCGAACAACAAATGAACGAAAATCCTCACTTACCCGTCCAAGCGTCCGCTATAACCTATGTAAGTTATTCTTGGAAACAGAGCATCGCTAATGCTGACTTGCGTCACGCGACAACTTGTTATGAAGGAAATCGCTGATTGGTTCCTACCAGTCTGCTAATGTCCTCATAGTCCTCTGTGCACAGTGTCAACGAAATATCAGAAAGTAATAGATTTATATTCATTAAGATACGATTTTTGTAAATTATAGTGCAAGATCTCTGCAATTGTTTCAGTGATATTGTTAAGAAGTTTCCTTTATGAAATCATGCATAAGAAGGGTCCGGTCGGTTAATTATTCACAAAGAAATGTCCCGATTTCCGTTTTCACATGTTTATATTATACACAAACATTGAAACATGCCTTGTTTGATATGTTTGTGTGTATATGCTAATTTTTTATGAGCAGCACATAATTTACAGTACTGTTGAATCACTTGAATTGATTTTTGCTTACATATTCTGCAGCTTGTTGTCCACAATTAATTTTACGTAATGTTTATTTTTTATTTTTGCGTAGAAATTTTGGTAGAGATGTACACAAACAATGTTCCATCAATCCATGATTTAGCTGTTTTTTACTCTTAAATATTTCATGCACATTGCATTCTTGGTTGTAAGATTCCGAGTGTTAACCGGTACGCCTTGCACTTACTCCATGCATTTTATCACTTGCAAAAACGAAAGCATTTGGAGGTTTTCCGTATGAGGCTTTTACAAAATTGTATGAGGCTATTGTTTTACTTGTTAATACATATGCTTCGGCCATTTGGGGTCAAGATAACTATTCATGTATAAATGCAGTGCACAATAGAGCTGCTCGGTACTTTTTGAGTGTTGGAAGATACACTCAGCCGTTTCTGGTGATATTGGTTGGAAACCGGTTTCTTATTCATTATGGAAAACTGTATTTTCTTGTTGGTGTAGATATACTTTAATGGATACCAATAAACTTAATAAGAAAATTTTCAAATGGGCTAATAGATTGAAAAACAATAGATGCAAACATTGGAATTTTAAGATTTGTCATAAGTTCAGACAGCATAATTTAGACAGATTTTGTAATATTGATACACATTATGCAAAAGAATTTGTACTTAGAAATATGCTGCCAAAACTGTTTGATGACTATGTTGAAAACAGGAAAAGTGATGTAAATCGAGAACTGGCGCAGGTGGTAATAAACTCCGCACATTCAAAACTTTTAAAACTAATTTTGAAACAGAAGAGTATGTTAGAATTGTGTATAATAGATGTTATAGAGGTGCCCTTGCAAAATTTAGAAGTGGAACAGCACCAATAGGTATTGAACTTGGAAGATATAATGGTTTACAATTAGAGCAAAGACTTTGTTTCCACTGTAAGAATACTGTTGAGGATGAGGTTCATGTATTATTACACTGTCCTCTTAATAACGCATTAAGAGTAGAACTTCTGCAATCTGCAACTAGAATAAATAATGATTTTGATAATTTATCTGATGTTGATAAAGTTGGTTTTATATTATCTGATGCAGACATAGCATTATTGTGTGCCAAAACCTGCCTTAATGTCTTAAATCAAAGAAAATTAACTCTTAGTCAATGATAACTATTGAACCCTTGTTAGTTTTGTATATAACCTGTAGTATTGTATCTTTTAACAGCTACGCCTAGTGTTTTAGTGTAAATACTAAATTGTTTTACTGATGTACTTGTTTTAGCTCTTTACCTGTATGATATGTATATAAAGTGAAACCTATGGATCACTATGCATTATTGAGATTAATGAGTATGTGACTGTCATGTTATTTTAGTCTCTTGTAAATCTTTTAGATTGGCAATGTACTGTATTTTAATTTGTGATATGTATGTAATGTTATACTGTGTACATTGATGAGACTATAATATATATCAATAGTCTCATCAATGTACACTATATATATACAGTATATATACTTAAACAGTTTTTGCATATGACCATTTACAAAATCGTGTTTTCATATTACACGTTGAGATTTACCCGGCAGCCAGTCATGTTGGACTAGTTAAATTTTGTTTACCGACAGACTTCCGTTATAAGTGATACATATATTTGACATAACTTTTTTTTCCAAAATTCAAAATGACCGACTGTCGTAAGTCTTTGATTTGGGATTCAATTAAACATTATTTAGTTTATGTTCAATATAGAATATTACTTTATTATATTTTTGAAGGTTTCTAACGTATCAGTAAAATGAAAGCTTAAACTTGTGAAATGAATACGACATATAGTTGAATATATTGCGTTCATCTCTTTAAATTATCGTTTTTTTTTTTTAAATATAAAGCTTATCCACCGCGCAATTGGAAAGGTCGTGTCGTAGATTGTGCTCAAGTGCTTTAATGCAGACACATGCTTGCATACTTCAACCCCTATATGAGAGCTCTGAGTGTTTTCCCTTAAAAGGAAGTTGTAAGGCGGCTGGTCTTTTGAAAATGTTAAGTCTGCACGTGCAAGTAAGTGATGCCTCAAGCACATACTCAACTAAACAATACCATCAGGTGATTATGTACTTGAGGATTTGTTTCCTTTATGAAACCGCCTGTCCTGTTCACGACTGCTTTTTGAAGATTGACATTATACACTTATCATTGCTTCACAGCTTGATACACTCCAAATAAATTGTAGTGCAAAGTATTTGTAGTCTGGTAACATTCATCATTTAGTTATATGCTATCATAATAGATAAATATTCTAAATTCGACCCGCCAAACATCGCTCTATGACAAGAAGTACATACATATGACCACATACTCATTTGTAATCATTGTATTTTAATGCTTCGCATGCCTCTGTGAAAACGATAAATTCTTCTTTGCCTTTACAATGTTGATAGACATGCATTTTTGTCCAAATCACTGCGGTATTTAACTTTACTGAAATTTACAATATCGTTTTGCATTTTGCATTGATGCATAATAAAACGTTCGAGCCCCATTTACACTCAAAATCAACGAATATTTCTTAAAATATTTCGTAAAATAAAATTAAGACATAAACAATCAGTGTTCCTTATAGCAATAGACAGATTTTTAACACTAGATGTGGTCTGTTAACATAGATTTAACAAGATTAAAAATGCTCTTTTTTATTTTGTCTTGTACAAAAGGTCATCGTCTACATGTAAAGAACAATAAATGTCATTTTCAAAAAGTGTGACGAAGTTTATTTGAAAAGTAACAAGTTGAACTGTGATCTACCGTTTTGCTTGTTACATATACTTTGGTTAATTTACACCATCAATAAAATAAAAAAAACAATCAAAACAGTAGAGCATAGTTCTGCCTGTCTGTCTGTCTGTCTGTCTGTATGTCGGTCTGTCGGCCTGTCGATCTGTCTGTCTGTCTGTCTGTCTGTCTGTCTGTCTGTCTGTCTGTCTGTCTGTCTGTCTGTCTGTCTGTCTGTGGATGCATTTGAAGCTCAAAAAGCAAACATCTGTATCAAACTGCCTTTTCATATTTTGTATCATGTTCATTACATTTATACGGCACCGTTTATTTTATGTTGGCCCCTTTGTGTGCAACGCTGGAACAAATGCATTGAAGGTGTATACTACCGAAATAAGACCATGATAAATCAGTTTCGTATCGTAGTCTAACGAAATTATTGCTCTCTATTAATTTTAATGGAAATTGCATATATATCGAAACGAAATGAGAACATCGTGGAGATAAAAAATTAATTAGTTTAAGTCGCTAGTGTATGCCGGGGGAGGGAGGAGGGGTTGTTATGTATCGAAAAACCACGTTTGATTTATTGAACTAGATTTAAATTTAAAACAAATCTCAAATCAGCGCGTGTGTTTCCTACTCTTAAATTGCATGCCTTTCGAATAGTGTGAACGTACAATCAAAATTGAAAGGGAATCAACTAGCATTTAAACGAAAGTTATCTATAGTTTTTAATTCCTAAGGTGCACACAGCTTCAGAAGTTTATATAAAAAATAAATAAAATTGAATTAAGCGCTTAATACATATGACACGTTTCAGGATAAACATAGGTTTCATTTAAGATGCTTCTTGACCTCGGCCCCGCTCACACGGTGATTTAGTATAATACAGCAGCACACCGTTATTCACAAGAAAATCGCGACGAACATTGACAGGAAATCAATTCAAACATGAACAAATGCATACATACTACCGCAACAACTATCTGTGTTATTAAATAAACCGGGAACCAATAGGTTAGGATTGTAAAATTGATATTATAAAAAAAACATCAGCGCAATCGTAAACACTATGAAAATATCCCATAACAATCAAAACTTTGTAACGCAATGATTACAAAGTTTATTGTAGAATTTAATATATCATAAACATATTATAAGACATGGTACTAAACAAGGGCTGTTAATAAAACACGCATGCCCCCAAAATGGGCTGTCAGTTGTAGTGGCAGCCATTGTGTTCACGAATACGTTAGATTTTGATTGGCAATTTAAAGAAGAATTGCTCGCGTGACTAATGGAGCTGCTGATGAGAGTCTGTTGTATATTTGTCATAAACTTCAACCAAATATTTTTAAGTCAGACATGACCCATACCCCTAAGCATTCTTGAGTTATCATCCGGAAACCATTTAACTGCTTCAGGTCACTGTGACCTTGAGCTTTGACATAGAGTCCTGAAAATCAGTAGGGGTCGTCTGTCGGTCATGACCAATTTCCCCATGAACATTCCTGATCATAACCCTAAACATTTGTGATTTATCATCCTGAAACCATTTTACTGTTTCGAATCACTGTGACCTTGACCTTTGACCTAAGGAACTGAAATTCATCTGTCAGGCATGACCAATGTCCCTATGAACTTTCCTGATCCCAGGCTTAAGCGTTCTTGAGTTATCATCCGGAAACCATTTTACTGCTTCGAGTCAATGTGACCTTGAACTTTGACCTACTAATCTGAGAATCAATAGAGGTCATCTACCAGTCATGACCAATGTCCCTATGAACTTTCCTGATATAAGGAATAAGCGTTCTTGATTAATCATCCGGAAACCATTTTACTGCTTCAGGTCACTGAGACCTTTACCTTTGACCTAGTAACCTTAAAATCAAAAGGGGTCATCTTCCGTTCAGGACTATTGTCCCTATGAACTTTCCGTATCCTAGTCCTAAGCATTCGTGAGTTATCACCCGGAAATCATTTTATTGTTTCAAGTCACTGTGACCTTGAATTTTGACATAGAGTCCTGAAAATTAACAGGGATCATCTGTCGGTCATGACCAATAACCCCATGCACTTTCCTGATCCCATGATTAAGCGTTCTTGAGTTATCATCCGGAAACCATTTTACTGTTTTGAATCACTGTGACCCGAATTTTACTGTTTCGAGTTACTGTGACCTTGACCTTCGACCTAGTGACCTGAAAATCAATAGGGGTCATCTGCCAGTCATGATCAATGTACCTATGAACTTTCCTGATCCCAAGTCTAAGCCTTTAAGAGTTATCATCCGTAAACCATTTGGTGAACGGACCGACCGACGGACCGACCGACCGACATGTGCAAAACAATATACCCCCTCTTCTTCGAAAGGGGGCATAAACATAATTAATAAATTAATAAAGNTATGTAAGATTTATATGTATTGTTTTTATTATCAAATTATACATAACATGATACTTAATAATTGCATACCCAAAGTAATTATACACTACATACCTTATGAATTATTCGTTAATCTATTTCGTGTTTATATATGTTTAAAGTACTAAAACGTTTATTGGTATTAAATTGTCTGTCATTATTCAGTAACAAGTTAAATAAAAAAAGTTTGCGAGAGCAATTGAATGAAATAGTAATAAAGTTTTTCCCTAGTAATCTTAAACAACAACAAAGTATGACCCTGTAGATTAATAGAACATTGGGAAATAAATGTACATGAATTATGAAATAAACATGCATACTGTTTTTACGCATAATCGATTTTAAAGTCATTTATTTTTCTTTCTTTTTAACTTCTTGGCGTTCTCACGGTTTCCACGCGTTCTCAATGAATGTAGACACAAAATCGTTCACCTGCAGCAGAAAACGATGAAAACGATACTCGTTTTATTTAGCGCCAGATGACGCGTATTTCATCATATTTAATCATTGACATGTTCTTTAAAAAAATATCATATGATTGATCATATAAAAGTGTATTTTAGTATTCCACCCTTCGTTGAGAATGTTCTTTTTTGCAAGTCATTAAATGACAAAACGAAGTAACACTGAAACCAACCCAACTTGATCAAACTTAATTGGTTGATGAATACATACAAACATGTAACTACGTATACAGTATCACTGTTATACGTAAAAAGCCACGTTAATGTTTTTGAATTAATCACCAACCTGTGAGCTCACATTCTTTCCGTATCTACAGAAGTTTGCGAAATGTTCACAGTTGTTCTCGATTATGTTGTAGCCAACCGCCCCTTTCTTGTCCATGGCCGTTTTAACTATTTCTTCAGGAGAAAACGGGCTGATAAAAAGAAAAACAGATGCCATCGTTAAACGAAACGATTAGATTAATATGCAATATATGAATCATGAATGAATCCACAAAATGCACATATGTGTGTTAATGTGCAAAATGTGAATCCACAAACGTTTTTGCTGTAACAATGACGTCGTAAAGTCATGAAAACAACGTCATTTCACAATGAAACTGCTAATTTACTGTTTCAAACAGTAACAATTAACAGTGAAAAATATCGATAACTTTCGCTGTTTATTTCCACTGTTTTAAACAGTAAATTGGCAGTTTTAATCCACTGACATTTCATTTATACTGCGCACAAGGTTAATCCACAAACTGAAAATATAGACTTATAAGTATGTAAAAGATGAACCCAAGAAATGAACATGTACCGATAAATACTGAAAAGGTGACTCGACGAACTTGACATATGTACTTATAAACATGCAAAAGGTGAGTCCACAAACTGGACGTTTGTACTTATGAATATGAAAAAAGTCTATCCACAAACTGAACGTGTGTAATTTCAAATAAACAATAGGTGGATTTGAACATATGGACTAATACGTATGCCACAGGAAATACCAAGGTAGAAATTAAAAAAAATCCATTTTTAATGATAGAAAAAAAGAAGTAATATCGACCGATAAACGTATTTAATATAATATAATAGAAGGACAGAAGGTAAATAAAAGTGCAATTGAATGGAATTACGCAACCGATTTCTTTTAATGCAAAGTATGAAAACATAAGTACGTGTGTTTATGGTCAAGCGCGTTGTTCTTTTGGGCCATCGAATCCCCGGCAACGACCAAGAAATTATCGACGCGGACGGACGCTTTGTTGGATTTGCCGCTTGATGAGCAAACAGAACCAGAGTTTGCACTAAGGCCGTCATTTCCGTCACCAGATAGATGAGCGACTTTGTCGCCCCCTGCAACATTGAAGAACTCTCTGTGTAATGTACATGTACTGTCAACGCTCGTTATCTTTAATTAACCTTTTAGATACGAATCATATTATGTAAGATATAATTAAATGTTTTATTATCGCTAGACTTGCTCACGTGAATGTTTCTAGTAACCGTTTGACACGTTGCAGTCATTGTACATGAATAAGAATATATACTCAAATTTTATATTTTATCAATCAATAACATATATGAAAAGCGCCAATTTTCACAAATGATCTAATCTTACTAGTTTTAAAACTGAATAAGACTTCATTCATACACTACATGTATGTTTGTAAAAATATTAAATAAGTCAAAGAACCGACACTTCTTGTCAGATGTATTAAAGTTGTCTTATGTATGCATGGAAGTAGTCATTTAATTAATATCGAACATTCCCAAAGACTTTTCCTAAAATACGTTATGGATATCTCGACGTTTAAACACATAAGACCGTGCAAGTTCATTTCATTTCTCGTGTAGTTAGATTATTGAACCTTTCATGAAGACCAGAGTTTTCAATAATTAAACTTCCTGTTTAACAATAGACAATAATACGATATGCCCCGATAAATAGACAAGGTCACATTGATCATTGTAAATACTGCATATCTTTGTAAGTGCTCTGAAGCCTTTGGCGCATGTGTTGGCAGTTTTAAACGTTATTCTGGTAAAGCCCATATTTATATACTTTTACACGTTTTACATTTATCACACTAATTGAAATACAGGTATGAAATTATACAAAAACAAGCATCTTCAATTTCAACACACACGGCATGGCGTTTCGGATATTTAGCACATTATTTTATATAAAAGCCACTTATTAGGCAGTGTTAAAAATGAAACTTAAATAATAAGATGACTTTTAATATTGTTTTCGTCTGAATTGCTATCTATGGCGTCGTGAAAATACATAATCGTAAGAATAATGTATAGTTATTGTTTATGAACAATGCTACGTTTTTCGCACTTCACCAAATATTTATTAGATATCAAGCCATACATACCTATGGAGACGGCCCAGTGCGCATATAGGCCCCTGTTGATCTCCACAAGGTCACCGGGTTCGAGTGTCTTTAAAACCGCCTTGTTGTGCTCCAACACCTTCAGAGAAATATCGCAACAAATATGTCACTCGGCGAGTATTGTTCTACAACCAAATTAATTCGTTTTATGACTTTCGATGCGAAATTTGAATTGGTTTGATCATATTAAGTGTATCCTTTAGTATTTCGCGTCTAGAGAAAGTTATTTTTATATGACTATTATTTAAATGCAATACAAATCAACCCTGAAACCAACTTGCTAAAACTTAATTGGTTCATGAATAACAAACTAATATGTAAATATTTATGCAATACAAATGATACACGTAAACGCACACGTTCATTGGTATGATTTAATCACCAACCTCTTTCTGTTTTGCGTCCACTTGCTGAGCCATATTGCAACAAATATAACACTCTGGCGAATCGAAGATCGTACGGATATTTCCCACTGAAAAAAATAAGAAGTGTGCTTTAAGTAAATATAAAACGTTCTTTTATTAATTGCAATGTTCGGTGTAAAATGTATTGGTTATGTCTAAGTGTATCTCGGCACTGAATAATTATCACACATATCAAGTATCAATCTTAAACTCTTTATTGTGACTACATTAGTTTGATACCTAATTTAAGTTTATAATTAAAAATGTCATTCGTCCTCGACGCAAAATTATAAAACGATTAACGCACTAGATGTTATGAATATTTCTTAAATTATTGTGTTCAAAACATCAAGTGTTCCATTTAAATAGCATACATGATAAATTTGTAATGTATTAAAAAACTCCGTATAAGTTGTATTGCAGAATGCGCAACGAACACCAACCTGCTAGCGTTATCACTGTTTACTCCAGAACGCTTGTACTACTTTTCTGTATACACACGCGCTTTATATTAACAGCAGACGTCAAGGCACATCCAATCGGCGGAGCTTTATCTGTAAAACAGAAAATATTCTTGGAACTGGTTTATCATTCGCAGACATTCAGAGGGATGTTACATTACTATGTTGTTGTAAACAAACGAAGAACAGAACTCGTTTTCTGTATTATTTTTTAATTTCGTCGATATTGAGATATTTGCGGCGATTAATCAATATAAGTACACTGAACTTAAAAGCACCTTTTAATGGACTCATTTTATTTTTAAGAAATACATGATAGCTAACAGGCGCGCCACACTGTTTGTCCAATCTTAATGAAACTTGGTCAAAACATGTGTCCCAAAATATCTTGGACGAGTTCGAAACTGGGTCACGTGAGGTTTTAAAACTAGGTCACTAGGTCAAATTAAAGAAACAACTTGTTAACACTATAGAAAATATATTTAAAGTCGAATCTTCATGAAACTTTGTCAGATAATGTGTTCTAATGATATCTCTGCTGAGTTCGAAAATGGTTTGGGTTAGTTGAAAAACATAGCTGCCAGGGACGGGGCAGTTTTTCTTATATGGCTATATTAAAAACCTAACATTCTAGAAGTCACAATTTTAGTCAAATCTTAATAAAACTTGCTCACAAAATTGGTTTTAATGATACGCGTATCTTGGATGAGTTCGAAAATGGTTCCGGTCTGTTGAAAAACATGGCAATCAGGGGGCGGGGCAGTTTTCCTAAACTTATATAGTTAAACATTGTTTACACGCTAGAAGTCACACTTTTAGTCAAATCTTCATGAAACTTAGTCAGATCATTTGTTCTAATGATATCTGGGCTGAGTTTGAAAATGGTTTTGGTCTGTTGAAAAACATGACCGCCGGGGCGGGGCATTTTTCATTTTATGGCTAAAGTGAAACCTTGTTGACAATATAGAAGTCATATTAATTTCCAATCTTCATGAAACTTGGTCAGAACATTTGTTCTTATGATAGCTTAGCTTAGTTCGAAAATGGCTATGGTTCGTCAAATAATGGCCACTGCCGGCGGCGGTTCATTTTTCCTTATATGGCTAGTGTTTAACCTTGTGAACACTCTAGAAGTCACATGTTAAGTCCAATTTAAAGTAAACTTAGTCCAAACACTTGTTCTAATGACTTCTCGGCCGAGTTGACAATTCTTCCGGTTTGTGGAAAAAAAATTATACCGGTGCGGGGTAGTTTTCCGTATATGGCTTTAGTAAAAACTTGTTGGCGCTATATTAGCCACATTTATTGGCCAATAATCATAAAACCTGGTCAGAACATTTGTCCCATTACAAGCTCGGTTTAGTTTGTCACTTACGATTCTCACAGTACCCCCGTAAGATTTATCAGACCAGTGGCCGTAAAAACGTCAAACCGATGCATTATAATATTTAACGCATTATTGTTCCAATACAAGTATATTTCGCGAAAAACATAGCGTTATTCAGATCTTGTAGCTATTTTTGGATATCTGTTGCTTCGGACGCTGATAGTGAACACGTTTTTCACAACACAAATATCACAATCGTGGTTATAACTCAATGCAAAACCCATGTAATTTCAACTAATTTCTTTTAAAAGTTCATGAACGCCACGGTGAAATTGTATTGCGTTGTAAATAAATATTTTAATGCGTCATTTACAGTGTTGCATTGTTAAAACTACAATATCTTTAATAAAATAAATGTAACATTATTCAAGGATATATTTTTTGTAATAAAACAAGTATTAAAATCTAGATGATAACAAAACAAATTTAGTTCCAGAAAGATATGTTCACAACTGCCTTAATCATAATTAATTTAGTAAATTCACCTGTACACGCAATACAGAATTGTTTTATTAACTAAGCACTTAAAATATGATTGCTCAGGGCTCGTTAAATTCACGCGCTGTTTTAAACACTTACCTTGAATTATTGTTGTATCTGCGTTCTAATATGACATCCAGTACAAATGGTTACGCTCACTCCTGGAAAAGAAATGTGTGTTTTAGCTTTCGTCTCATTAACAAAATCGGTGTCGTGTGTTATCTACGCTTGTTCATAATTAATATCTTAAAACTAAAACATATCTTAAAACTAAAACACATCAAATAACAGTACAGTAATCTTAATACAATAAGTTTAATGTATATAACCTGTAAATGTCAAGAAGACATTTCACGGCAATATCCAGAGTACTTATGCTCAATTGAAAAGGGGCGTACATGTGGACTTTTTGTCCGTTCGCCGCCTGCCTGTTATCTGTTATCACGTCGTTCGACGTAGATTAGAGATTTTACTTCGGCTTGCCGGGATAGACGGAGTGTGAACGATGTTTGACTGTTATCAATTGATCATTATGTACTATTGTCGTCACACATTGTAAAAATATAGCATATCCCGAAATTTTGATTTGTATGAAATGATACGTTCGTTACAATATACAAATTCAATTCGGCGGTTTATATATCAATTACAAAGTATGTTGAATACATGTTGATTTTAATGACATTTTTGAGACATAATCTAAAATGTAAACATGTACATTTTATAAAACACACTTCAAATTGTTTCATTTAAGTGTAGCAAAACCTGATAAACAAGACGTAATGTAATGTAATATAGTTGTGATATCACTTCGTGTGTGTTCATGGCAACTATATATTACAATTATACTGTGTACATGTGTAATTTTTAATTCATACTACGTTGAATTTGTGTAAATGCAAATAACTTCCAAACACTTCGCGATCGCACTGCAGTTTTATTCGCTGCAGCAATTTTCTATCAGAGTTGTAAATATTTACTCTGGATGTACATCCTTGAAATAGGTTCAATATTAAAACTCTTATTTAATAATAAAAAAATACATTGTTTAATTAAAAGCACACATAAGTTAATGGGTTGGAACACCATAATCAAATCTGCACCATTTTTCGAGAAATCATTAACAGTATACCGGCATTTAGAAAAAAAAGTATTCATGCGCGATATCATGGTTGTAAACATCTTTCTAACGACACAAATGATAAGCTACTCAATC
>VMBQ01001941.1:38134-106672 GCA_007657795.1 Dreissena rostriformis
GAAAACAATTTTGGATTTCTTATTTCTCGTAGTTTTAAGGTGGAATAATGTTCTTGGAAAGTTCCGTGAAAACAACTACCCGTGTATTATTTATATTAATACAGCTGCCTTTAATACTGATTGTGCATGTATTGGCATGTTCGGTCTTCTTTATCAGCTCAAAATTGGAATTCTGCGTTGAGTGTGTCCGTTGTCCGTGTTACTTACATTAACCAACGTAAAAACGTGAACCGTAAATCAAACTACATTTATAAGTAACGTATTTGTTGACAGTACTGAAACAATGTAAGACTGCTTGTATTTATTCTAGAGAAAATAAGCATCTTTCCGACAAATGAATAGCTTTATAGAAAATATTGAATAATCGACAATAAAAACAAGTCCAAAGAGCCAGACACCGGTACTGACGACAAATATGATTTTCAAATTTCGAAACCAAAAAAAATGTTTTTCAAAAATGTTTGATTTGCATTAATATGTTATAATGATTTATTGTAAATTTATAATATAAAGTATTAATAATGAGTATTTTGTATGTCTGTGTGCGTCGTTATGCGTCTTTGTGTGTCTTTGTGCGTCTTTGTGTGTCTTTGTGCGTCTTTGTGTGTCTTAGTGCGTCTTAGCAGCATTTAGTAGGACCCCTTAAAATATAACACACCTTCATGTTTATACTATCATCATATGTTCAGTCCGTCAATAAGTTTATTTTGCATTCCTCGTGGACGTGGTCATTAACCAATCCTTGACGCTGTACATATACCACCTCCATTATCATCATTCTTAAGGTAATTAATATGGTGTTTAATCCTCAAATCAATAATAATTACCTTTATATGAGAAATTCATGTCACCAACATTATGATCATTACTGAGGTCAAATAGTTGGTTTTACCATCTTCATGTCCAATTATGTTTACTTGTAAATGCGTAGTTTATATAAGACTTCAAACCATTACAAGTAGAGTCATTAAATTGGAATTGCAGTTTGTTTCCTGCTAATTATTTCTCTGCTCCTGATCATCTTAACAGAAGTCAGCATTCTTTTCAATAATCCAATAGCATCAATAACTATGAAAACAGTGTAAAAGGTGAAATTTTCGCTAGCTCGACTTTATACATTACTGAATTTCTACTAACCCGAATTAAATTTCAACTAGTCCCGTGTTGTCTGGCTATTGGTTGGGGCGAAATGGTGTTTCCTTTACTACGGGCACTTAATAGCATTTAACGTTATCATGGGAAACATACGACCAACATTATTGTATTCCTGAAAATAGCAATCCAAAAAATACGTATCTAAGTACAATTTAAATATTAGATGACCATCATGGAATCATGAATAATGTATCTATAGGTAAAAATAGACTAACCATTGTAACGAGCGTTAACATAAAAGACACAATAGTCTCATTAGTCATCATCATGATATAAGTTATGTTTAGCCGGTTACAGACCTAGGGCAAAATACAGTTGCTTTTTATAAGCTGGTCTTAAAATTGTGGATGAGATGTTATAAAAATTGTTATGATTGGAGTACCTTTAAAAAGCCGGTAGTTGGTGTTACTATGCACACTTATTAACCCTTATGTCAATACTTGTCCATTAGATTTTCGGAATACCTACTGGCTACTTCTTTGTTCTCTGGTTCATGTCCTGCCATAACCTTGGCTTGTTTTACTGACAACGTTTTTCCTGATGCATTCGCTGAAAAGAACACTTTGTATTTTAGCAACCACCATTACAGTATTTCGTATAACCTAATTGAGGTAAATATAACAGTGAAGTATCTAGATATATTACAATTAAACATTCCCATGTACACATCACGATAACAATACTACATTATCAATTTAAACGCACATTGTGTCCTACATGTACTTTGCATTTATATATATTGTTTGAAAGTGAAAATTAAAACAGCAACAATGTTGATACTTTGCACTCAGCAAAGACACGTTCATGACCCCTTGCCCTTACTGTCCACCAAAAGGTTTTGTGGTGAATGTTATTTCGGTAGATGTAACGCAAGGGATCCGCATGGCATCCGCATAAGAGTGCATCGTGTGCTTGCGCCAGTTTAGAGAGGCGCAATAAAACGCAGGGACTTTGACTTTGACAGACAGACAGACAGACAGACAGACAGACCGATCGACCGACCGACCGACCGACCGACCGACAGACAGACAGACACACAGACCAAAAAGACAGACAGACATCTGGCAGATATGCACAAAATAACCCACCATCACATGAATGTCACAGCCATTCAGACGGACGGACGGGCAGGCAGTTGATTCAAGAATGTTACAAAGTACATCGTCGTTGCACGTACATTTTTAAATTGCATTAAGTATAGAGAGTGCCTCTTTATAAAATAGTGACACTTTAAACAATTAAATTATATCATCTGATTTTAAGAGTTCTATATTTTTTATACTGAACGACGTACAAAGTCTTACAACAGAATAACATGTGCAAACTCAAATAAAATAATATTCATCTTTAATGTCGTTTTGTATTATAAATTATACAATGGCGCCCATGTCATGTATTTTCTTCATGTTTATCTACCTGACTGTGTACGTAATGGGTGAACGGACACACGCAATCAACAAAAATCGAACCTAATAATCTTTTGAAAAGCATCAAGGTAACTTTCATATTCCTAAATTGTCTTAAATTGTCTATACATATCTAATACAGGATTGTTTTCCAGTATACCAAACTATTCCTGCTTAAAGGTGTATATAATTATAATTTAAAATGCGTACACTTTCTTAAGAGTCACCAATATTCACATTATCGAAAGTATAAGTGACACCGTATTATGAAAACAATTGTTTGACATTGTGAACCCATTTACGATAACCTTTATTTCACATATCATCTGATTTTTCTGACATCTTTTTTAAAATAATATTTCCGTTGAAACAAGCTTTAACCAATAATTTAATAAACGTATGTTTCTATTTATAAACAGTTGGTACCTACCTATTTCGCCGTAGATGGCAGCAATACATGTGAGTTCCTTAACATGTGCAATTCTATTCCACAAATCTAAGTGAATTACATTTTTCTTTTCTTATTTCGAAAAGCCCCTAATTAGGCTGCAGAGCTTTAAGTGTAAACAACAATAGCATCAAATGATTGACAATATATTCTAGGTTTCAAGTCATATTTTTACATAAGCGTGAAAGCCCTCAGAATTGCAGTATTGAGGAAGAGTATCTCAATAAATTTGAACTTCGCAATAATGACCATATGGTCAGCAAATAACACAAAGTATTTAAACGACCAGAAAGTAACATCATTTTGTAGATTTAATTCTAGATCCCCAACAATTAAGGAAACTATCAAGGAAGACATGTTTCTGCCTTGGACGTTAACCAATAGCATATCTAAAGTAATCAGTTTATTTTGAGCATGACTTAACGCAAGAGTTTACATTAAAATAGTTATCTATTAGTATTATAAGAACTTTACTTAGCATTCCAGATAAATAACGATTACGCCACATACCCTTCCTACAAATTGAATCAAACACATGGTTCATGTCGAGAACAATTATATGGAAATTTTTGTTTTCACATAAAAAAATAGTTTTACCAGAGACAAACAATAAGGACTTCATCAATTAAAGTACGCCCTTTTCGCAATCCGAGTTGGGAGTACAAAATTATATTATTTTGTTTGTGAACACATATTAAATATGTTTATTTAAAACTTAAGTAAATAGTTTAAAGAAATAACTATCTAGAGTTATTACCCTGTTATTTTAAACATCGGAAGACCATCCTTTTTAAACAATGGAATATTAAAACCCATGTGTACATGCTTCAGGAAAATAGCCTGAATAAATTATCGTGTTTAAAACATGTAATCATACAGATGGCCTGTCACAATATCAATAGTTTCGATATGTAATATTTCCTCCAAGGTAATCGGATTATAAAATAAACGACGCAAATTGTATTGGCGAAAATCTTGCAATTATATTGCTCATCACACGAGTTCAGCATGCTGGTTTGTGCCGTTTATATAGCCGTGTACCTCAAATCATATCATGTACATAGTTTTATAATTTAAAAAGTGTTTTTGAAAACTACATGTCATAATTTGAATTTATATATATTTATTCGTGAAATGGTTTATCAAACACTGAAATAAGTAATTGTATCGTAACTTTGCCCTGAATAAGTTTTAAAAGAAGTCAGTCTATTAGTTATACTTTTTTAAGAATCATGTTCGAACAACATAATTTACCCTCCCTGTAGGCAAAATGTTATATAAGCCAGACACTTAGTTTATCAAGATATTTTGTGCTAGACATTACGTTGGATGGTCTTAAATACAACTCATCAATGGTAATATTTGTACGGCATCATATTAAAACCCTTGAGTTAACTTTTTTGAAATCCGCATCATACTATCTACGTTCAAATATGCACAGAGATATTATATTGCATTTGAAAGTAAGTACTTCTACAACATTACAAGGTGCTTTAAACACGTTGTATTGGCAATCAAAATCTGACAATAACTTCATCATATAGTTATTTATGTATATAATATAATCATTTGACGATACGAGATTCTGTTTGGGTTTTTTAATCAAGTGGATATCTGTAAAAGGTTCTATAGATATTATTTTTACCGTCACAGATGTAACATATAAAATATTTTTCATGACATTATTAACATGGCTTCCAATAGAAACAAACACAAATCCTTTAATTGTATAGAACTATTGGAAATAAATATATTGAGTTTAGTATTGATTTATGATTACTTTAATACTATCATTGATTGAATGTGAATATTTGTTTAAGATTATGTGCATTTTATAATGTTCATTAATAGGATCCTAAATGCGAAAGCTTTGGCATTTGTCTTACTAGTTTCCATCGATCTGCTGCAAGATGTTCATTTTAATATGGCAAAAAGCCCCACTATTGTATGATAGCGCAACTAAAACTTTAAATAGTTGATTTACCCGTGACATCAAGACAAACAGCTGGTTATATATAGCCATAATTGATATAGCGAACAGGCCACATTCTGCATAATATATTATTTAGGCTTTAAAAGAACTTCTTCAACGAATGTCCTTCTTAATGCAAAAAACATATAGGTTGTTTGTTGGATTCGGTGGAATATCGATTTATATTCATGAGTGATCATAGAAAATAATATTTTCTATGATCATGAGTGAATTAAAATTGATATTCCAACGAATCCAACACATTTTCTTTTTATTTTATGCTTTTTCATCGTTTATTTACATTGTTAAAGAGTTTAACTAGAGAATTTTAAAAAAAAATGACGTCATTTCACAGTAAAACAATAACAATTATCGATAATTTTCACTGTCATTTTTCACTGTTTCAAACAGGGAAATATCAGTTTTAATTCACTGATATTCCTCTTTAAACCACCAGAAAGCATTAAATAAATGTATTTACCAACACACCTTTAAATTTTGGAATTATAGCATCAGAAATAACGCTAGTCGTGCTGGGAGTCGAACAATTGAAGCATAGAACAAAAAAACAAAAACAGGCTACCTTTGCATCACGTATATTTATAATACGTGTATGTATTTTTAACGCGTCGTACGTTATACACATATTATTGTTATCAGAAACGTTTTCTCTTTATATTAATATTGATTGATGAATATCGATACACAAACCTATTTTAAGTATTGTTCGTCGACAGGAGTGATTTTTTGCTCATTTGAATATACCTTTTTTTGTCTATACAATTTTTTGAAAATTGTCATTTTGCGAATTTGTGAACAAGTCCTTTTAATAAAATACAATAGATGCTTTGGAAGAAACGGTTCTTACTGCAATCCAAATAAATCCACATGTTTACAGAGGAGACTTTTGCCACAAATTATATTTTAAAGTTTTTAAAACAGATCCGGGGTGATTGTTTTTAACTATTTACACAATACAATACCGTGTACTGCAGCACTGCGCAATGCAAATAACTATTTCAAAATGAGTGCTTTCATTTTAGTCGATCGGAAATATAATATATGTATGGTAGTCTTAGATTAATGTTTTAGTGTATGATCTGTTTTGATGTTGAACAGGTATGCATCAATGTATGTTTACCTCAAACGTAAGTTTTTCATTGAATAATATAATATTGTAGAAATATATTGATTTGAATCTCAATACTAGTACATGTACTTTATTGATATATTGCTGTAATTAAAGGAACTGTCAAGATATTGAGATTATATGTATTTTGAGTATACTTTTGAACCAATTTGGGCTGCTAATTTGGGCTAGCACATATTGGGCCGATAAGGGGATCTATCATTATGTGAGTGTAAATTAAATAACGTTTATCTGATTATTCCTTGGATGTCGCTATGTAGGAGTCATATATATCGTTTGTATGTATAACGGATACTATGTATACACTCCCTTAAATTAAAGTAAGTTATCAACATTGAAGTTACGCCCTCACTATTGAACGCGACGTTAAATTAAACTAATTCATGCAGTCAGATGCCTATAGTTTCACATGTTAAATGTAAAAACTTAAATTATTGAAAACGTTCACCAATATAAAATTAATATATCAGGCGTTTCATAAATCAAATAAAATGTTAATATCGAATAACATTTGCTAATGTGAATGTGTACTAAAAGCTGTCCAATTGTTGAACTAGATTTTAGACAATCGGTGATCTTTTCATTTACTGAATGGAGTTTTCTGTTTTGTTTAACGCCATTTGTCATATACAAGTACCAGTTTCTTGTTGATAATTTGTTAATGTCAGAAGTACCTCTTTGCTGATTATCGATATGCTATATGCTATTTAAGATTGCTTGCTCGGCGAAAAACACATAAAGCTTGCTCATCGCTTTATGCGATTTGCCAAATGTCATTTGCTAATTGATTTCTGAAATTGTACGCTTAATAATCATTTTGCA
Source organism: Dreissena rostriformis (assembly GCA_007657795.1). Classification (NCBI taxonomy): domain Eukaryota; kingdom Metazoa; phylum Mollusca; class Bivalvia; order Myida; family Dreissenidae; genus Dreissena; species Dreissena rostriformis. Next base: position 45,088 of record VMBQ01001941.1, read on the forward strand.
ATTAGCAATTTAATATCGGTAAGTGCAATTAAGCTTTTGACATGACCCACTGGCGTTCCGTTTTAAGTACCGGGTTTTTGGACAAATACACGCTCGTCGTTCATGATCGATAGAACTGAATAGTTATAGCACACAGGTTCTTTTGTCGTTGTTATTTCAGTTGGAATTCCCGTACTTTCGGTTTTCTTCATCAGAACTGCTAAATGCCCTTGGTGCCCAAGTGCGAACTCACAGAGTGATATAAATGTAATAGTAACGATATGGATAAGCAGGTTGTGGCGCATTACCGGACGGTTTTAGATTCACTAGAAGAGGGGGACCTTGTGGAGTTCGATAGGGGCATGTATTCGCATTGGGCGGTCTACGAAGGTACGTTTGGCTGGATATCTAATATTTCTTTCAGTTACTCGCGAGAACAATTATCATCTATGTTCATAAACAATTAAAACACATGTTGTTTTTTCGAGTATTTGTATTATTAAAACCAATCCGCAATTTACATGAATGACATCTTAAACGTCTCTTCAACATTTAAGTTTCACTGTTTTAATGTCAAAGTAATTAACATTAAAAAAAAAAGAATGTGATAAATATGTGTATAGCCCCACACCACAATGTGTTTAAACGGATGATACGTGTATATTATCAGCTGTATTGTTATAAGTACGTACATGTATGTTAATAACTGTGCTAAATGTATTCATGTGTATGTATATAATTGTGGGCTTTAACTGAATAATGCTCAGCAGTGCAAACACATGCGCCAATGCCATAATAACACGTTACCAGGTATGTATTATTTACAATGATAAATCGACCATGCCTTTACGTTGTAGGCATATCGCCTATCTGTCTATTGTTCAACATGAAGTTGTATTGATAAATAACTCTAATCTGCATGCACGGTTTAAGTGTTTGAAGTTATTTAAATGTTTCGAACGTTACGTTTGTTAGTAACTGCCGTTAGGAATGTTCAAAATTTAAAAAAATTGCCCATTCATTCACATCAAACTATCTGAAAAATGACGAGGAATTCGATTCCTTGACGTATTTTCTATTTATGCAAAAAAGTGCGTAAATGTGTGCATGGATACTTATTGGGTTAAAAAGTGGTGTTAGATAAGTCGTGGACCTGGTTGTTATAAATGAAATGAAACGCTTAAATGCAGTACTGACTTGTCTTCGATCTGTTATATGTACCTTAGAAATAGTTTGCTAGTATGTAACACGCTTATTTTTATCAAAATTTATGATCAATAGTGTATAAAATGTTCATGTAAATATAGCAAACGTCAACGGTACATAACAAAGTTACGTTCTGGCCTGTATCAGGAAGCAGCGCTGTCATCCATTTAGCTGGCGTCGGAAATGAAGGAATTAATTCCAAGTCTGCCTCTGTCTTCACTATCTGCGGTCAGCGATTCAAAAAAGCGGTGTCCGCGTCGATGATTTCTGGAAGGTTGCTGGTAATTTGAAGGCCTACAAGAAAAGATCTTACACGTACTTACTATTTGATGTTTTGCATGGTACCAATGGTTTTCTTTATGCTATTCGACTGTGTTTGCCTACTGCCCTTACATTAAGTTATTACTTTTATCAGTAGCACGTATTCATTGTCGTCTTGCTTATTGCTAACGTGCATTTAAGTAAATATTGAGTTTCCTCAACATCATATTTAATGTTTATATATGTCGTGGCCGCGTTCACGGATCAACCTTTTGCATATTTATCATTTCGTTTGTCAGTTCGTAGAATTCCTCTTTGCACATGTATCAGTTCATATGTTCTGTTAGTGAATTCAAATCTGGATATTTATAAGAACGCACGTTGAGTTTGGATTCACCTTTTGCATATTTGTAAGTACATACATTCCGTTTGTGGATTCACCTTTGCATATGTATAAGTATATATGTCCAGTTCGTGGAGTCACCTTTTGCATATGTATCAGTCCATGCTCAGTTTATGGATTATCTTTTTGCACATTATAATTATATAATTTTATTTTAAGTTTTGCGATTGACCTTATACATATTTTTTAGCGCATGTGTAGTTCATTGTTTCACATTTTGCATGTGTATCAGTCTACGATGAGTCCGTGTATTATTTGTTTGCATATGTATAATTCTAAATGTTCAGTTTATGGCATTAACTTTTGCATATTTATCAGTCTATATCTTCAGTTTGTGGATTCACCTTTAAAATATTTATAAGCACATATGTGCAATTATCGGATTCACCTTTTATATATTCATCTGCCTGTTTCATTTAACAATGCCATCTTTTTTATGTTTATCAGGAGGTTTTCTCCTCAAGAAATATTAAAAAGAGCCAGGGATAAGATTGGGGAGATAGGCTACAACCTACTATGGAGCAACTGTGAACATTTCGCAAAATATTGTAGATACGGGGAGGAAAAGAGCGAACAGGTTAGTAATTAAATATTAAAATATGAATATTGTTTTTTACATGTGACATTGATATTGAACATACTATGGCGCAACTGTGAACATTTCGTAATTTTTTGTCGAAACGGGAGGACTAAAAGCGAACAGTTTTGTGATTTAATCATTAATATGAATGTTGGTGTTTACGTGTGACATTGATATTGTAAATAAATACGTGTATGTATTTAATTCATAAAAAAATACAGTTATAGCAAGTTGGCTTCACTGTTAATTCGTATTTCATTTAAAGACTGGTAATACAGTATATAAGCATCGCTTTCATCTGCAGGCGGAGACGGCCCTCGTGGTTGCTGGTGCCGCCGCGGTGGTGGGTGTGGGTGTGGGTGCGCTAGTGTACAAGTGGTCACAGAAGGATAAAAAATAAATAAAACATTAATGGCTTCAAAGCTGGTTTTGTGTATCGACCAATATTTAAATAAAATACATCGTACACGCACGTAACTTTTATTTATTAAAATTTCTTAAATACAAAACATGCTTAGGCCTTTGCCATTATGAGACAGACAGACAGACAGACAGACAGACAGACAGACAGACAGACAGACAGACAGACAGACAGACAGACAAACGGACGGACGGACGGACGGACGGACGGACGGACATTCAGAAATACAGACATACAGACATGCAGACATACAGACATACAGAAAGTTCATTCAAATTTGAACAACTGTGCATCGTCTTCATGCTTTAATACACACGTTATTGTCTGTCACGTAACTAGACATAGCAACATATCATTAAATAACAAATAATATACAGTTTAGAATACAAATACAAATAAATATAATCGATTGTAAGAACACATAGGTTCTATTATATATATATATATATATATACGTGTTGTTAGATGTTCTATCAACATACAGCGTACATAACTTGTTTTTTTTTAAAGATTGCTGCGGTAAAACCTAATTACGATTTCATTCACTTGCGTTTGAAAACTCTTTATGTTACTTGTGATTTCGTTATTTATTGAAATATGACAAATGGCTTAATGTCAATGAACATTATTATATTTGTTAAGGTTTATAACCATTTGTAGTATTTACTTATTCCTTAAGTTTGTAGTGACAAATACATTTGGGTATGATATTAATAACTGTTACGATTTGAATACAGTAGTTAAAACCTAGTTATTTTAGCTCGATTGCATCGAAAGCTTTAGGCTTATGGAAACGCTCTCGAGTTCGTTTCCTGTGACAAGAACCAGTACTTGGTGTCTTTGGGGGAGATCGAAGGAACACTCCCAGTGGGATTCGTACCGTGACCTCCCGATCGCTTGGCGGACACCACATCCACTACGCCACGGCGACCTGTCTTATGAATACATTGACTATAATAGTAATCTATAAAAAAAATATAGCCTTATGATAGTTTAGAGGATAGTTAACGTGTATATCTAGTTCATCAGTGCTATCCTTTATATCACCAGAAGATTGAATGTTAATCTAGAACTTTTATTTAAGTATTATTTTTTATAAATTTGTAATGATATTATAAATACTACCATATACATTGTAATAATTAATATTACTCAATCTTACTTACGAAGTTTTGATTGTTATGGGCTATTTTTGATTATTGTGATTGCGCTGATGTTTTCTATAATATCACATTTACATATCTAAATAATTGGATACCCGGTATATCTTATTACAGCCATAGTGTTGCGGAACTATAAATGCCTTTGTTAGACTACGCTTCAATTTTGATTGATGTTTTGTCTATGTGTCGCGATCTATTAGTATATAATTGTTTTCTGCTGTCTTATATTATATCACTGTTGGGGCGGGGCCGAAGTTGAGAAACACCTTGATAAAAACCTATATTAATTGTTAAACAAGTCATATGAATGAGCACGTTATTTCATTTTATTTCATGTTTAAATGAAATTCTTCAGCTATATTCAGATTGTAACCTTAGGTTGGTATTTTTTAGCTATATACAGCTCTCGTTTAAATATTAGTTGATTTACATTCAATTGTGTTTGTAGGTTTACAAGATACGAAACGGTCATATACCATGCAAGGGGAATGTTTGAAAGAGTTATTAAACCACGCGCTAGCTTTTGGTGAAACAACCGATTAGTTCAATACATTAAAACCCCACCCTCTCCCCCGGCGAAAATGCGAATTAAAACAAGTTAAAAAGTTATCGTCGCCTTGTTCTCATTTCGTTTAAACCCATATGTATTTGTTTTCATTAATGCCTGCAATTTTCTATATAGTCTATAATTCTTATTAATAATTGTCCTGCCTTCTTCCGATGTCTTCCACCTTTAACGCAGTTTGTTTTTCAGCGTTGAACACAACGTTTATGTATATTTGTCGTGGAAATGAAAAAAAAAGGAAAGGAAAGTTTGCTAAAGTTGTATGCGAGGTGAGCTTTAAATGCATTCCCTGGACAAGTGACAACATTTCTAGTAGCATCTTGTTCCGGTAACTTACTGTTTGTGGTTAAAAATAGTCTTTGATTGTGAGATCGGGGGGGGGAGAAAATAATAATGACATTCATGTCATGTTGTACACTTTCATTCATATTGTCTGATACTTAATAGGCGAGCATACATTCGCGATCTACAAACAAAGAACCCAAGACCCTTTGTTAAACCATCAAGCTAACATTGAATTCCAACGTTGTCTTACGTAGTCTATAAATAGGATTAGAAACATTAACCTTTGGAATTATTTTTGTTTTACTTTTCTTTTGGAGTTAAAGTGCTGAGCAATTTGAAATTAACTCAGCAAAGCGAACGAGTGTCCAGTGTGGGGTTCGAACCCATAACTGCAAGAAACCTATTAAAATACTTTACCATTTAAACAAACTAAGCACATAGGTTTCAGCTACGCACACATTCCTTCATGCAATAACCTTTACAAAAAGCTGACTCCAACCACGTCTTCGTAATTCTGCAGATAAGGTGTCAATAAATCGATATGTATGTGAAGTGGGATGTCCTTTTATCGATGATAATTTAATAAATAGACGACAAGGATTCTATATAAATCAAAACACTATCCAATCAATAATTTTCATAAGGTGTACCCGAGTATTGGAGACAAAATGAATAATAAAAAGAAGCTGAGTCGAACCCATGACATTCGGTACACGAAACCTTTACTGATCCGAGGTACCATCATAGAACGAGGTTCCTGTTGTGCCGCTTTTAATCTTCATAGCCTAAATGGATGCAAATGACTTCACCGTGCCTTAGTCTTTCGTCGTGTTTCGTTACAGACAGTTTCGAATGATGGGCTAAAATAAATAAGGGCCAGATTAAATCTTTATAATATGTATTAGCATTTCAATACCACAGTACAGAATAAAAAAGTTAAAAGCACTTGTCAAGAACACATAAAAATAAATGCTATGCATGACGGGAGTGAAAATAAGTATTCTGAAGCATGAACGATGAATTGCTTGTACTGCAAAAGCAAGAAAAACGCAATTGTTATATTGCAGAATACGTATGCTACTTATAAACGCAATATCCGCCAAAATTAATGCACATGCCATTAAATACAATACATGGGAGATAAAGGGAGTTGATGTTTTAAAATCTAAAGTATGCGTATTTAATATGACTTCGAATACAGCGTTTTATTATTTGCGCACTGCAGTAGAAAACACGCATGATCTTTCTGTTATGTGGGCACAAGCATGATGTGCATTCATACTATTTATACCAGATTGTGCATTTAATGATGACCAAGATGTTACACGATATCATCACTTAGTTATACATGAACTTCTGTACTGTGTACTAAATGAATTTATGATTTTTTTGATACCTGGCTTCAATGCTCACACATGTTGTTGGTCGGTGCATATCGAAAACGATACCAACCGCCGTATACATGCATGTGGAAATGATTTAGAAAAGTCGAATCAATCAATGTTGAAATAAACACTCAAATATACAATATTTCCACGAGTTTTGAAAATTGTTTTGAATTAAATATTAAGCTACAATGTGGTAAGTTTCAGAGACGAGTTGATTACATGTATATCTACGAACAAAACTGTTTTTCTTTTTTTGTTTCAATATTAAATGTCAGCAGCTCTATCGATAACACAAAACTCATGATGTGAGTGTGAATATAATATATTTTAGTTGATTATTCATTGGATGTTGCCAAAGAGTAGTTAGATAATAACACATGGCTGAGCTGGGCAGGACCTATAACATCGGCCCGCTGCCGACATAACGGCCCGAGAGCCATTATGCGGTTAGGGCCGATTATAGACGGCCTGCCCAGATCTGCCGTGTTATCGTCTATATTACATATCATTTTATTTGGTTCGTTCACTAAAATTCATTACCGAACCACTTTTCTGTACTTTTATTTTCATGCAATTGATTACACGAATTTTATGACGTATCTCGTGTGACGTTATTTATTTGACGAAACACACCTCGTTAAGCTAGACTCTCTGGATTTTAATGACAACAATTCGGACGTTTTGGTGTATTTTACAGTGAAATATTTATTAAAGAAAGCATCGAACGAGTCCAAAACGTATTTCGAACTGTGTGTGCGTGTAATGTATAATTGGAAACTTCAATAGGAATACAATAAATCCCTCCGAGCAGTCATTCGATTACGTAAAACGTTCACAAAGTGTAGTTTGAAATAAATTTAGATAAATGGATGAATTTGAAAGAACAGAAAATGGAAGTGCATAGCGTTGTAATTTTATAATTATAAGTATGGGATTGAATTTGTCATTGAGGTAACGTGTCGTTTACTACATTTTGATGTTGGATGACTCCTGTTAAACTTAACGCACACATAGTGTCATCAATCTAATCTACAGTACAGTTTCAGTTACAATCGATATTTTTTCATCATTCCAATTATGTGCTACGTTTAATTAACATTATTTTTTTTATTATTTCGTTGATTTGTGGCTTGATTTTATTTCACCGTTGGAAAAGACTAAATGTGGACACCATTTTGTTCAGTTGACGTCTCGCAATCAGATTCTCTCAGATATAAAATCGGCACGGCTAAGCGAGCGAATATAATTTATCTTGGCCCGCCATATACGAATAACGGCCCGTATCACTGTGTTACTATTTATAGTGTCAATTTGTTATATTCATATTTAACGTATGTAGGTGTATAACGTATACGTTTTGTACATTGCATTACAATAAAGCATGTTATACACTTTGAAGATACGCCTGCGCCATCGAACTCCATTCTAATTCAAATAGTTCTTGCAGTCAGCTTCCTTTATGTGCCCATATAAAAATTTAATAAATTAAATTATTGCGTTTCCTGAATCATTAAAAAGTGTAACATTTTAATGTAGTGTGAGCGTATATTAAAGCTGACCGATTGTTCAAGTAGATATGGACGATCGGTGCTTTTCATTTTCTGAATTACATTTATTAAATTCCATATTTTATATGCAAATTACCAGTTATTTGCTTATTACTTGTAAACTTCAAAAGTTCTTTTTTGCTGATCGTCAGATACTTATTTTCGATATGCTGCATATTCCATGGTATATTCCTATATATAAGCTATACTCGGAAAAAACACATTATGAATGCCTATCGCTTTTGCTATTTGCCACATCCATCTGCTAGTTGATATCAAATAATTGCTAACTAATCGACCATTTGTCAAATTAGCAATTTAATATCGGCAATTATAATTTACACACACATTGAACAATGGCGCTCCGTCAGTCGTATCGATATTTGTTTTCAACTACAGTGCATAGACCTATATATCCATTTGGGTGTGTGAGGTAAACGTATAGTGACTTTGAGAAACGTTTATGATTTACAGGGATAGTATCTTGTGTTTGAAGTGGTTACCTAAAAGGTACTCTATTTTTTAAATTACAACGTGTGTCGCATCTATGCCGAAATGTACAGGTATTATAATAACACATATTCATTCTTTACATGCAAACACTGAAATTACTTGTATAGCTTATACATCTGTTTGACAGTAATTTATGGAGGACATGGGTTATGAGATAATCAACACCGCGTTCATGAATATTTACTTAAAAAAACACAGCGCAAACTCATGAATAGACATGAATAGTTATAGCACACATATTGTTGTTTTTCTTCAAAGGGATATTGTCTCTCTATCGGTATTCTTCATCCCAACTGTTAAATCGACGCCGAAGTGTTTGCTCGTCGAGTGACTTATTAGTTGCGATATGGCTGATCAAATGACGGGATACAACCGGATGGTTTTAGAAGCCCTTAGACCCGGGGACCTTATTGAGTTCGAAAGGATCTTATTGTATTCACATTGGGCCGTCTACAAAGGTTCGTGTGGCTGGATATGAAATAATTCTTGTAGCAACGGGCGAGAAAACGTATAAATACGATCATCTTTAACGTCATCTCAACGTTTAAGTTTCCCATTTAAGACCGTCGAAATAAGTGACATTTATATAATAATGTGACTAATATCCAAACAATTACGTTAAAATCGATGATACTTGTATTTATCAGCTGTATTTGTATAAGTACGCACATGTATACAAATTACTGGCCTAAATGTGTAAATATATAAGTATATAATTTTGGGAATAACCTATTTAACGTTCAAATAGCCAACATATTTGACTAAGCCCTAATGCACGTAACAAGGTATGCCATATTTCACTGATCTATGTGACGTTGCCTTCATGTCAACCAAAATGCGTCCACATGAACAACTGGTACTTAAACAGTGCTAATTAGTGTGAAAACAGTGATATTATTGTAAGTCCGTGTTCAATTATCAATTGACGGTTCAGGAAATCGCGAAATATTCAATGACTTATCTCCACACTCAGACCAACCAGATGAAAACGGTTGATACTCGCTGAAACCGCTTCCGGCTGATCCTATGATAGGCGTCATCCGATTAAAAACAAGTAAGTAATTAGGAAGATGCATCTGTTAAACCTCGATTTCTCAATCGAATCGAGGCATCGGCGGCCATTTTTTCTCAAATCTGACCACGTGATTCCCCGCATTGACGTGTGTAAGTCAGTAAAGTGTTTCTGATTAGCGATAAAAATAAGAACACTTTAAATTATATCCTGAATTATGTTGGAAGAGAATGTAAAATGTTCATTTTAAGGAATTGAACATGAACGTCGAACTACACAGATACGCTCTGGGCTGTTTCAGGAGACGGAAAGGTCATTCATCTGGCTGGCGAAGAAAATGATGGCCTTAAAGACAACCTGAACTCTGGCTCTTTATTCACTATCTGCGGAAAGCGATTCAACAAAGCGCAAGTCCGCGAAGACTATTTCTGGAACGTTGTCGGTGATTCAAAGGTCTACAAGAACAACTCTCTTGACGATTCCTACACGTACTTATTTGTTTTAATATTTTGCATGAAACGTAATTGTTTTCTTAATTTATTCAGTTGCATATTCATTTATGTAATAAAGATTTATGTTCAACGCTAACACACGTATCGATCTTTATCTTACTTGCATTTTACTTATTTCGTTTTCATTGTGGGAACTTTCGTTGAACCACCGTTTATGTTTTTATCTGCCACGTTCATTGTGTAGATTAACCATTGGTTTATGTATCAATCCATATTTTCAGTTTTTTGAATCACCGTTTGAATTAATATAAGAACATATAACCAGTTTGTGCATTTAGCTTCTGCATATTTATAACTTCATATGTTCAGTTTGTGGATTCAACTTTTGCATAATTATAAGTACATACATGTATGTCCAGTTTGTGGAATCATCTTTTGCATATTTATCAGTTTATATGATGCGTTCGTCAGGTCCCATTTTGCATATTTTTCTGTCCATGCTCAGTTCTTGGATTCCCCTTTCTGCATGTTTATAATGACATATGCTCAGTTTGTGGATTATCTTTTGCTTATTTAAAAGTCCCGATATTAAGTTTATGGATATACATTTGTGCATATGTAAACGTCTATATGTTCAGTTCGTAGAGTTAGCATTTGCATATTTATCCGTCCATGCTGAGTTCGTGGATTGATTTTTTGCTTATTTTTAGTCCTGATGTTCAGTTTATGGATACACGTTTTTCATAGTAAACACTCAACATGTATATCATACATTTGTTCAGTCCGTGAAATCCAATTCTGCATGTGTATCATTCCATATGTTAAGTTTGTTAATTCACCTTTTGCATATTTAACAGTTCATATGTTAAGTTAAATGATTTCTGTTTTGTATATTATGAGTCTTGCTGTTCAGTTTATGGATTTACCTTTTACATATTTATCCGTCCATGCTGAGTTTGCGGATTTATCTTTTTCATAAAAGTAAGTATATATTTTCAGCTTATGGACTCATCTGTTGCATATGTTACAGTCAATATGTTCAGTTTATGAATTCATCATTTGAATATATGACATTCCATAGGTTCAGTATATTAATTCATGGTTTGCATATTTATCAATCCATATGTTCAGTTGATGGATTCATCTTTTGCATATTGATCAATCCATTTGTTCGGTATATGGATTCACATTTGCATATGTATCAGTCCATATTTTAGGTTCGTGGATTCACTTTTTGCGTGTGTATCAGTCCATATGTTCAATTTGTGGATTCGCCTTTTGCATATTTATGAGCACGTTTGTGGCTATACCTTTTGCATATTAATCTGCACATTTAGTTAAAGAAATAATATTCATGTACGTTTTATCAGGCCGTATTCTCCTGAAGAAATAGTTAAAAGAGCCATGGATATGGTTGGGGAGATAGGCTACAACCTATTATGGGGCAAGTGCGAACATTTCGCAAAGTTCTGTAGATACGGGAAGGACAAGAGCGAACAGGTTGGTTATTATATTATAAATATGAACGTATGTTTTAGCATGTGATATTGTTTCTGTATAAATATTGATGTGTATGTACTTTTGTTCATAAACCAATAACGTTTCAGCAAGTTGGTTTTAATGTATTTGATTTAATTACTGGTAATAAAGAACATACTCTCACAAAGGCCGGACTTCTAAGGTATACACAAAAATATGACCATAACAATTAAAAATTGTCATAAAAATTATGAAACGAATAATTATGGTTTTAAGCAATTACATACACATGATTAAATATGATGAAATAAGCGTCATCGGGTGCAACATTAAAGAAGCATCGATTTCATCTGCAGGTTGAACAGATCTTCAAGCTTGCTGCGATTCTTGGTGGCGTGACGTTGGGTGGGTATGCGATTAAGAAAATAATCGAGAAATCAAAAAAGGAGGAGAACATTAAATCAAAATACTAATGACTTCGTTGATGAATATGTGTTAAGAACAGAGTGCCGTTTGATCTCATTAGTGAATTACTCATGTATTGACAAAAAGTGTATTAATATACAGCGTTAAAACGTATTCTTGATCTTTTTGTGAAGAATTCTACGGTAAAACTGTATTACAATTTCATTCAATTGCTCTTGGGATTGAAATAAGACAGACAGTTTAATGTCAATAAACCATATTAAACTTATATTATAAACCCATTTTAAACATTTACGTATAATTCATTACGTGTGTAGTTACCAGTTACTTTGAGTATGAAATAAATAAGTGTCACTCTTTGTATAAATTCGCTATACCTATTATATCTAAAAATAAAACATATACTGAGAGTTCAAAAGGTATCAAACGTTCATAATCAATTCATAAGATGGTTACATGTCTTATTTCAATAGAATATTCATCCAGTATTTTTATTTAAGTATAGTTTCTTATAAATATTCATAAGATATACTTAATACTACCAGATACCTTGTAATTATTCGCATTCTTCAATCTGACTAACGAAGTTCTAAGTGTTATGTGTTATTTATGATTGTACGAGTGCGCTGGTGTTTTCTTTTACATGGATATCACATTTACATGTCTAAATTATTGGTTACCGGAATATCTTAATACAGCCATTGTGTTGCTGTACTATAAATTTCTCAATGGGACTATGTTTTTAATTGATTTTCCGTCTATGACTGTCGCGATCTACTTGTATACACGGTTTTCTGCTGTATTATCTTATATCACTGTGGCAGCGGGGGCCGAAGTTACGAAACATCTTAATTAAAATACATATTTATCCTTAAACTTGTCAAACGTATTTAGCACTTTTCCTATTTTATTTCATTTTAAAATGAGCTTCTGCTACAATGTGTTCACAATTATCATGTTACGTATTAATGACCATATATAGCTCTGGTTTAAATGTTAGTTGATTCACATTCAATTGTGTTACAAGATTCCAACGGAGGTTTTTCCGTGCATTCGTTATGTTTGATGGTATAAATGCATGTTCTAGATGTTGTTGAAACAAAAGAATAAAACAAAACAAAAGATTTAATAACTTGGCATGCACATGCGAATTAAAACTAGTTTCAGCGTTATCTTCGCGTTGTTCTCATTTCGTTTCAAAGTATACGTACTTCGCATTAAGATAACTTTAACATTTAAGCTACTGAGAATTAGTTTAATTTCTCTACAATGAGAAATGATATACCATTCTGTGTTCTTCTGATATTGTTCACTATGCATTTTTCCAATATTTTCACCATTGCAAACAGAGCGCACAAAGGGGTCAACACAAAATAAAAGGATATATATATATATATATATATATATATATATATATATATATATATATATATATATATATATATNGGTTTCGAAATTATACATGTGCTACCGTCAATGACTTCGTTTTCGTCGCTAAAGTCAAGTCGTATGCGTCAACTTTTAAAACAGAGCGATGTGCATTTTTGTCCACAGAGGGGAGCGATCTTGTGCACCAGATGTGTAGGCCAACAATAAAAGAAATGGCAAGATATAATAGTTATACAAATTATTAAATTATTGCAGAGAAAGGTGATGGGTTTCGCACTCACTTGTAGAGGCATATTTATAATCTTCTTGCTATTAGTATCGATTATGATAATGATTTATACGGACGGACGGACAGACACACAGACAGTTTTCAACGTATACGTTGATAGTGAAATAATACAACCTTTCGTATCAGCATAACACAAAAGTGATGTATACACATATTTCTCTTTACAATCGCAAGCATAAAATCATAAAAATAACGCAGACCAACAACAACAAAAAACAAGTCGTTGACATGATTTTATAATAACAAGTAAATACAAATTGTTAGAACGTATAACCCACGTATAACTTGAGTTATACAAAAAAAGTGAATTTAGTTTGAGATTAGCAACACAAAGTTAACTTAAATAAGATCAAACTTACTTCTGGGAATTTAAAATAGCTTTACGTTTAGAGATGGCCTTTTTACAAATAGTGACAGTTAATTTAGTTCAATTTAATAATGTGTTTTAACAATGCTATTTATTTGTATACTAAATAAAACGTATTAATTATGTGTTACATATTAGAAAATGACGTTCATGGCGTGGTGTGTCATTTTGTGCGTTTCTACCTGATGTGAAGTTTTGGGGGAGCGGACATACGCACTCCCCCAAAAATAGACGCTAAGACTCTTAAAGGGACTGTAAACCACGAATGACGAAACAAAAAGTTCTAAACAACCGTATTTTTTTTTAAATTATTAGTTTATATTGATTAAAATATCACGACTGGTATAAACAATTACTTGAAAAAAGTTTATTTTATTTTATTTTTACTTTATTTTTGTATTTATTTATTTTTACTGGGTATGCATACCCAGTAAAAATAAATAAATACAAAAATACATGATTCATCGTCACGTGGTAAACCCAGGAATGCAAATTATGCATGCGTATTGAATTGTATATATTTTATATACATAATGATCAATCTTCTTGCGTTATTTACAGTGTGTATATTGTTATGTAACCTATTTTCACATCGCGAAATTTTATTACCGAATATACTGAAAATATGAACTTTTTTCAAGTAATGTAATATACCAGTCGTGATATTTAAATAAATATAAACTAATAATTGTAAAACAAATACGGTATTTTAGAACTTTTCTTTTTTCGTCATTCGTGGTTTACAGTCCCTTTAAGTAAAGCATCAATGTTACTTTCATATTCTAACATTGTTTGGCTTAAAATTAATCCGACACAAACATTAAACAATGGACAATATATTCTATGGTTTATGACATACTTTTTTCATTTACGAATCTGACCATTGGTCGCCTTTAAGGATTTGCTACAAAGTGCTCTTGGTAAAGGGTAAAACTGCCAGTTTCATAAACAAAGTCACTAAGTAATTACAGAAATTAACAACATCCACTGGATGACCAGTATGGTGTTAATAATCCGATTAATATAACCGAAACGTTTTCGAAATACTATAATGTTAGTGTTATTAACATAGGCTAGAAATCCCCAAGAAATGCAGTATTGACGAAGAGCATCTGAACTATCTTGTACTTGAGGAAGACCTTTCGCTATTATGACCATAGTTTCAACAATTAATAAACTTTTTAAAAGATTTAATCGATAGGCTAACCATACATTAACATCATTTTAGAAGGTCAATTCTATATCAATAATAAACAAGGAAACTAGAAGGGAGACATTACCTTCCCACGACGTTAACGCATAGCTAAAGTAATCATTATAATTTTAGTATGACCTAACACTTTCTACGAAAATCTTGCAGTTAGCTAGCTCATCATACGATTGATTTAGATCAATTCCTCAGAACATATCATGCACTTGGATTCATAATTTATAATGATAGGTTTTATAAACTACAAGTAATATTTTGATATTATATGTATTTATTCGTGAGATGGTTAAGCCAACACTATAATAAGTATTTTTATCGTTACTTTGTCCCGAATGATTTTTAAAAGATAGCTGGTATACATAGTCTTCTTGAGGACACATTACGCAACCAACGCTGCTACGGTTTTACTTACGTGATGAAATGGTTACGAAAGGTCCTAAACATAAAATTGTTTATGTAGGTCACCACAATACAGATACACAGGCAATACATATGTTCACCATTTTCAACATGATATTAAAGTATAAATGGTATATTTATAAAATAAATATTCTTCAGGGTCAGCTAGGAGTATGGAACGTGCCCTGTTACTCCTTTCCCCACCCCCTATATCCCACCCTTAAAAATCCAAGTTTGGTTTTAGAAATATTGACAGAGAAGTTACGCTCGACACCTCCGTTGAGATACTTCACTATGTAACGATTTAAGTAAGTATTATTGCTTTCAGGATAAGTGAAGTTAACTTTTGGAACAATTATTTTACATTTATGTTTGAAATTCTGAGCAGTTGTATAATTTAAAATAAACTCGGCAAAGAGCAATAGTGCCCAGTGTGGGGTTCGAACCCATAACTGCAAGAACACTACACAACACTCTACAATTTAAGCTAACTAAGAATCTAGGTTATAGATACTCACAAAACATTCTTCCATCCAATAACATGTAAGGCAGACTCCATGCACATCTTAGTAATTCTGCAAACTAGGTGTCAATAAATCAATATTTATAAGCAGAGAGATGTTTATTTATCGATGATAATTTAATGAAATAGACGACATGAATTCGCTTTTAAACAAAACACTATCCAATCATAAATTGTCTTACAGTTAACAAGTTTTACCGCATTATTTGGAACAAATGAATACTAAAAAGAAGCTGAGTCGCACCCATGACATTCGGTATACGAAACCTGTACTGATCCACTGCACTATCACAATGCGATGTTTATTATGTGCCACTTTTTATCTTCATTAATTGTTTTGTATAATATGAATTAACATTTCAATACTGCAGTAAGCAAAAACATAAGTTAGAAAGCACTATTCAAGTTCACGCAAAATGACATTGTATTCATGACGGTATTGAAAATAAGTATTCTGAAGCATGAACGATGAATTTCTTGTACTGCAAATGCAAGAACAAATCACAATTGTAATATTTCAGAATACGTATGCAACTTATAAACGCAATATCCGCCAAAATGTATGCACATGCTATTAAATACAATACAGGGGGGTAAAGGGAATGTATGTTTAAAATTCTAAAGTATTGGTATTTAATATGACTTCGTATACAGTGTCTTATTATTTGCGCACTGCAGTAGAAAACACTTATGATGTTTATATTTTGTGTGGGCATATACACGATGTAAATTCATACTATTTACACTAGATTTTACATTTAATGATGGCCAAGATGTTACAATAGCAATAACGCTTAGTTAAACATAATCTAATGTACTGTGTTCTACGTAAAGGTATGCATTTTTCACCCATGTCGTCATATATGTGGAAATGATTAAGAGAGTCTAGGTCTGACCAAAGTTAAGATATACACTCAAATATAAGATAAATAAGTATAATGTGCATGGGTTTAAGAAATTGTTTTTGATTAAAATACTAAGTGACATTGTGGTTAGTTTCAGAGACGAGTTAATAGCATGTATATATACGAACAAATCTTTTTCCTATATTTTTATATATGTGACGTACTATATTTCAAGCTCTATCGATAACACAGACACCATCATGTGAGTGTGAATAAAATAGAATGTATTTGATTATTCTTTGGATGCTGCAATGTAGGGGTGAGATATAACCATGTAGATTTATAAAGGGTACTTTTTGTACACTCACTTACAATATAGCACGTTATAAACGTTTAAGATACGGCTGCAACATCGGACTCAATTCCAGTTCAAATAGTTCTTGCATTCAGCCGGCTATATATTGAGATGTACACATTTAATAAATTAAATTATTGAAATGAGTTCACCAACATTAAATAACTACTTCATGCGTTTCCTAAATCATTTAAATTGTGGACATCGAATGACATTTTAATGTAATGTGAACGTATATTAAAGCTGTCCGATGGTTCAAGTAAATATTGACAACCGGTGCTCTTTTCAATTACTGAATGATATTTGCTTTTGATTAAATAACATTTGTTACATGCGAATTACCAGATACTTGTTGATTACTTGTAAGTTCTTTTATTCCTGATCGTCAGATACTTATTTTCGATTTGCTAAATTTAGTGATAAAATTGGCACGTCGGCGTTCCGTAGGTAGTTTCGATATTTGATCCCGAGTGCAGTGTATAAACCTAAATAAAGGTATTATCCATTACCTGTTTAGTTATTATGTAGATAAACATAATTGTTGTGTGCGGTTAACCGTGTTGTGACTTATTTTGAGAAAATATTATGACTTACATGGATATTATCGTGTGTGTGAATTGATTACTTAAACGGTACTCAATATTTTTAATAACAACGTTTTTCATGTCTTCGCAGATATAACAGATATAATAATGACACATGATCATTCTATGAAAACTCTGAATATTACTGTTTTAGTTATTATTTATGTTTGACAGTTATTTATGAAGGGCATGAGCACTGAGAAAATCAAGTCTGCGCGTATGAATATAATGACTGTTAAACAAAAAACCATCGCAAAATCATGAAAATAATATAATCAATACTAAGAAGCTCGCATGTCGTTCATGATCGTTAGAATAAGATGTTATGACACGCATGTTGTTTGTGTGTTTTTTGAGTTGGAATTCTCGTACTTTCGGTTAAAGTGATCCGAACTGTTAAATTGGTGCCCAAGTGCGAACTCGCAGAGTGACATATTCGTAACGATATGGCTCAGCAGGTTGTGGCGCATAACCGGACGGTTTTCGATTCACTAGAAGCCGGGGACCTGGTGGAGTTTGACAGGGGCTTGTTTTCGCATTGGGCGGTCTACGAAGGTACGTATGGCAGGATATCTAATGTTTATTTCACTTACGCGCGAGAAAAAGTATCATCGTGTGTTCATAAACAATTAAAAAAACATGTTTTCTTTTCGATTATTTGTATTATTCAAGACCACTCCGCAATTGACATGAATGACATCTTTAACGTCTCTTCAACATTTAAGTTTCACTGTTTCAATGTCAAAGTAATTTACATTGATAAAGAAGAATGTGATAAATATTCGTACAGCCCCACACCACAATGTGTTTAAACGGATGATACGTGTATATTTTCAGCTGTATTGTTATAAGAACGTACCTGTATGCTAATTACTGTGCTAAATGTATTCATGTGTATGTATATAATTATATAATTGTGGGCTTTAACTGAATAACGCTCAACAGTGCAAACACATGCGCCAAGGCCATAATAGCACGTAACCAGATATGTATTATTTACAATGATAAATCGACCATGCCTTTACGTTGTAGGCATATCGCCTTAATGTCTATTGTTCAACATGAAGTTGTATTGATAAATAACTCTAATCTGCATGCACGGTTTAAGTGTTTGAAGTTATTTAAATGTTTCGAACGTTACGTTTGTTAGTAACTGCCGTTGAGTGTTCTATTTTAAATATAAAAAATTGCCCATTCATTCACAGCAAACTATCTGAAAAATGACGAGGAATTCGATTCCTTGACGTATTTACTATTTATGCAAAAAAGTGCGTAAATGTGTGCATGGATACTTATTGGGTTAAAAAGTGGTGTTAGATCAGTCGTGGACCTGGTTGTTTTAAATGAAATGAAACGCTTAAATGCAGTACTGACTTTTCTTCGATCTGCTATATGTACCTTAGAAATAGTTTGCTAGTATGTAACACGCTTATTTTCATCAAAATTTATGATCAATAGTGTATAAAATCTTCATGTAAATATAGCAAACGTCAACGGTACATAACAAAGTTACGTTCTGGCCTGTATCAGGAAGCAGCGCTGTTGTCTATTAAGCATATGTCAATTGAAGGATGTCATGTATGGAAAGCATTAGAAAACATATAATATAAGAGTTTTATCTAATTTATGAACGAGTACTAAAATGCCACGTTGTTAACTGTTACTAATAACACTTTAGTATGCAAGTTTATTTACGGTTTGTGATAAGGGATCAAAATAACAACACATTGAATTATATCGTGAATAAAATCATTAGAACAAAGTTTCATTTAAAGATAATGGGCGCGGACGGTACATTTACACAGAAAGTTCTTGAATGTTGCAGGGGGCAGCGAGGTCGTCCATCTGGCTGGCGACGAAATTAACGGCCGTAATGTCAACCTGAACTCTGGTAACATCTTTACTATATGTGGCACGTTTTTCAACAAGGCTTTCGTCCGCGTCGACAATTTCTGGGTCCTTGCCGTGAATTCAAAGGTCTACAAAAAAAACTGGCTTCACGGTTCTTACACGTACGTATTATTAATTTTATTTTGTGCATGAAAAGAAATGGATTTCGTAATAATATTCACCTGCACACTTATTTGCCTTCTGATCTCCTTTTAAATGAATTAAGTGCGTCCATTTACCGCTAAGTTCGTTTTCTTTTATTATTAAATATTCATTTATGATAATCACTTACACACGTATGCATGTTTCTGTTACGTATTGCTTTTCGGCATTTAGTTAAGTTCGTTTCCACGGTGGATATTTTTCTTTGAATAATATTTGATGTGTTCATATGTCATGTGCAGTGTACTGATATAACATTTGCTTGTGGATTAGTCCACATGTTCATGTTGTGGATTCACCTTTTGAATATTTATAAGTACATATTGTAAGTTTGAGGATTTATCTTGTGAACATTACAAGTACAAAACGTTATGTTCAGTTCGTGGATATTGTTAAGTCCATGATGAGTTCATTGATTCATCTTTTGCAGATTTATAAGTCCGTATGTTCAGTTTGTAAATTTCGCTTTTGCATTAGTGAAAGAACATATTTTAGTTTAAGGAAAAGCCTATGGCATATTTATAAGCACATATGTGCAGTTTGTAGTTTCACCTTTTGCATGTTTATGTTACCGTTTCAGTTAAAATATGCGTATTTATGTATTTTTATCAGACGATATTCTCGCGAAGAAATAATAAAACGAGCCATGGATATGGTAGGGAAGATACGCTACAACCTACAATGGGGCACTTGCGAACATTTCGCAATGTTCTGTAGATACGGGAACGCAATAGAGCGAAAGGTTGGTGATACAATCATAAATATGACCGATTACATTGCAATTGTATAAATATTTACATGTATGTATTGTTATATATAAACAAATTAAGTTTGAGCAAGTTGGTCTCAGTGTTACTTCGTATTGCATTAAATTATTGGTCATACACAAATTTTTTTCACGAAGCGCAAATACAAAATGATACAATTAATATGATCAAAGCAATTCGAATTTTCGCATCGGAAATCCTAAAACGATGTAATATTTTTACTGAGCAACAACATAAACATTATAAAATATACACGTGCTTACTAGCCGAGTGACATAGTTGTTGCGATATGGCTCAGCAAATGTTGTAGCACAACATGGAGGTTTTGAAGGACATCGTACCCGGGGACCTTGTGGAGTTCAAAAGGGGCGTATATTCGCACTGGGCCGTCTACAAAGGTACGTAGTTTAATTCTTTACATTCATTCTGACCATCATATTGCAAAATCAGCTTTCCATACTTAAATTGCATTTTGTCTTTTGTATGTAATATACTGCGCATGCTTTGCGGGGCTTGGCACGTCACCCCTCCCCCCCCCCCCCCCNACAGTTTGAGGCATTTTGTGTAAATTGCCATCTGTCAATATGTTGTGCGGGGGGGGGTTAACGTATTTAGAACCCTTTTATTTTGAAGCGCACTTTTGTAACAACGTTATTCTGAAACAACTCAGCAACTCAAAATACACGTAAACACAAACAGTTTTAAAACACACATCGTATTTCAGCATGTTATCAATAACGTTGTTTTTCATTTGAGTCGTTTTGATGCTCATGAAAATAACCACGTGTAGTTCAATCACACAACATTTGTATTGCTGAAAATCGATGTAACAGCTTAAATAATCTTCATTGTCCAACCGAAAAAGAGCCTTCTACTCCGCATATTTTGTGTAAAAAAATGCTAACTAATTGGCGCTCACAACTTACAAACCATGTACGTGGTCTATAACTTTATAAGTACAAATTGAGTATCACGCAGCCATCCAGCTAAAGTAGTTCAACCCCATGCGTGCATGCGTGTTTAGTTGTTGGTCACCATACTGGACAGGTCGATATTGCAAATGGAACTTCCAAAGAGAACTCCGCTCCCCTTATGAATCGCAAATTTAAAAAGAGTAAAAATTAAATGACCGTAGAGTGAAGCCATCTCATTCATACTTTGGTAAACTTTTAGGTAGACTAGTCATGTATATTGGTTCGCAACCCGATTCCTCCCACAACGCAGCCTCGAAATACATATTTGCGCTCTCGCCATACGCACACGAACACACACGATCACTTAAAATAAACACGTTCACACACAAACAACGTGCTCTGATTTACTAGTATGTTTCAATTTAAGTTATAAGTGGACTATATACATATCGCATTGAGTTAATAATGTAATTTAATAAGATAGTATATTTTAATGCATAACTACTCGATAAAATTGAAACTTAGAAACAATCAATCATCAAGGGGTCTTGCATTACCCTCGGGAATTCGATGTGAGCTTTGGTCGCAACTAGTAAACGTATAAATCTCTATAAAGTGGTTATGTAGCTACGAACGTCAAGGCGCGACAAATGTAATTTAAAGGAATACACGTTTAAAGTTGTCTATAAAGCATATTACAATTGAAGGATGTCATGTATCGAAAGCATTGGAAAAAATATAACATAAGAGTTAAATCTAATTTATTAACGAGTACAAAAATGCCACGTTGTTTACTGTTACTAATAAAACTTCAGTATGCAAGTTAATGAACTGTTTGTGATAAGCGATCAAAATAATAACACATTAAATTATATGATAAATAATGTGATTAGAACAAATGTTTATTTAAAGATAACCATCTCATAAAGTACATTACAGAGACACGTTATGGGCTGTTTCAGGAGACGGCCAGGTCATTCATCCGGCTGCTGACGAAAATGCCGACCTGAAATCGTGTAACATCTTCACTAGTTGCGTCCTGCGATTTGTCCGCGTCGACAATTTCTGGGTCCTTGCCGATGATTCGAAGGTCTACAAGAAGAACTCGCTTCACGGTTCTTACACGTACTTATTATTTATTTTATTTTGTGCGTGGACATAAATGGATTTCGTAATTATATTCAACTGCACTCGTATTTGCCTTCTGATCTTCTTTTAAATGAATAAAGTGCGCTAATTAACCGCTAAGTTCGTTTTCTTTTATTATTAAATAATATTTAATAATAAAAGAAAACGAACTTAGCGGTTAATTAGCGCACTTTATTCATTTAAAAGAAGATCAGAAGGCAAATACGAGTGCAGTTGAATATAATTACGAAATCCATTTATGTCCACGCACAAAATAAAATAAATTATTTAATAAATATTCATTTATGATAATCACTTACACTCGTTTTCATGTTTCTGTTACGTATTGCTTTTCTGCATGTAGTTAAGTTCGGTTCAACTGTGGACATTTTTTCTTTGAAATATATTTTGAATGTGCCATGTGCAATGCACAGATATAATTTTTTGCATGAGTATTAGTCCACATGTTCATGTTCACCTTTTGAATATTTATAAGTACATATTGTAAGTTTGAGGATTTATCTTGTGCACATTACAAGTACAAAACGTTATGTTCAGTTCGTGGATATCGTTTAGTCCATGCTGAGTTCGTTGATTCATCTTCCGCAGATTTATAAGTACATATGTTCAGTTTGTCAATTCCGCTTTGGCATTAGTGAAAGGCAATATTTTAGTTTATGGAAAAGCCTATGGCATATTTATAAGCACATATGTGCAGTGTTTTGTTTCACCTTTTGCATGTTTATCTTACCCTTTCAGTTAACACATGCATATTTATGTATTTTTATCAGACAATATTCTCGTGAAGAAATAATAAAAAGAGCCATGGATATGGATGGGGAGATACGCTTCAACCTACAAGGGGGCACTTGCGAACATTTCGCAATGTTCTGTAGATACGGGAACGCAATAGAGCGAAAGGTTGGTGATAAAATCATAAATAGGACCGATTACATTGCAATTGTATAAATATTTACATGTATGTATTGTTATATATAAACAAATTAAGTTTGAGCAAGTTGGTCTCAGTGTTACTTCGTATTGCATTAAATTATTGGTCATATACAAATTACTTTCACGAAGCGCAAATACTAAATAATACAATTAATATTATCAAAGCAATTCGAATTTTCGCATTGGAAATCCTAAAACGAATTAATATCGTTACTAAGCAACATAATACACATTATTAAATATACACGTGCTAACTAGCCGAGTGAAATGGCTCAGCAAATGTTGTAGCACAACATGGAGGTTTTAAAGGACCTCATACCCGGGGACCTTGTGGAGTTCAAAAGGGGCGTATATTCGCACTGGGCCGTCTACCAAGGTACGTATGGTTGGATATTTAATAATTATTTTAGTGACATGCGATAAAGATGTCATCGTTTGTTCATAAACAAGAAATATACATGTTTCATACGATTATTATTTATAATTCAAGACCACTCCGTGGATACAAATTTAGATGAATGGGATCTTTAACTTCTTCCCAACATTTAAGTTTTACTTGTTAAACTGTCAAAGTAAGTAACATTTATATAAAAGAATTAGCTCACTTTTCAAAAGCCCCACAAAATTGTATTAAAATGGATAGAACTTATATTTATCAGCTGTATTTATATAATTAAGTTTATGTATGGCAGTAACTGGGCTACATGTATAAGTATATAATTATCGGAATTACCTGAATAATTTTCAAAACTGCGTACACATGTGTCACAGCCATAATAGCACGTAACCAGATATGAAGTAGTTACAATAATCAATGCCGACCGTCCGTACATGTCGTACGCATTTGTTTTACTGTCTATTGTTCAAAATGAGGTTGTATTGTTAAATAACTCTGGTCTGCATGCAAGGATCAAGTATCTTAATATACTAGAAATATTTCGAACATGCGCAGACTGAAGTGTTTTAATCCATTGTATATTTTTTAATTAAATGTCATTTGGGATGTTCTATGTTAATCAAATAAATTCTCGAATGCAAAATATATGAAATCAGACGAGAGTTTTCGATACCTTGACGTATTTACTATGTATGCCAAAAAGTGCGTTAATGTTTGTTATACACACGAATATACTCTTAGGTGCGTATAGGTTTGCTATATTTCCTTAAAAAAAAATACTAGTATGTTTGACGTTAATTTTCTTCAAATTCTTTAAGGAAGTATAAAACGACATAACAGTGAAGCTTAGAAACAATCAATAATCACAGGGTTTCGTATTACCTCAGGACTTTGATTTGAACTTTGATGGCAACTCGCAACCATTTAAATCCCTGTGAAGAGGTTATTTTGTTACGTTTTGTCAAGGCATTACCTAATGGCAGATAAAGAGTGAACGTTTGAAGATGTATATTAAGCACAATAAAGTTTACGCTTGTATGTGTGAAACACATTGGGACAATATAACATTAGAGTATGCTATAATGTATGTACGAGGATTCAAATGCCGCATGTGAGAGAGTGACTTCTAACACTTACATATACATGTTTGTTAACTGTTTGTTAACTGATAATGATGGTATATTACAATGTTACGTTCTGGACTGTATCAGAAGACGGCAGGGTCATTCATCTAGCTGGCGTCAGAAATAAAGGCGTTATGGCATACCTGAACTCTGGTTGCTTTTTCACTATCTCCGGTCGTCAATTCGAAAAAGCGGAAGTCCGTGAAGACAATTTCTTTGAAGTTGCTGGTGTTTCTAAGGCCTACAAGGACAGTTCTTACACGTACTTATTGTTTCATATATTTTGATTGGAAAGTAATGGTTTCTTTATTCTATTCGATTGCACATTTATTTGCGTACTGTGCTTCTGTCACATGATATTAAATTGTTTCATTAAACGCGGTAAGAATTATTGTTAAATATTGATATATGTATATCACTACCATGTATTCATGGTCGTCTTACGTATTGGTAATGTGCATTTAAATAATTTCCTTTCCATTCGTTGAATCATCTTTGATCTTTATATATGTCGTGTTCAGCTCGAGTATTCGCTTTTTGCATATTTATATGTACAAATGTTCAGTTTGTAGATTAAATTTTTGCATATTTATAAATACAAACTTTCAGTTTTTGGAGTTACCTTGTTGCATATTAATAAGTACTTCAGTCCGTTTCGTCGGGTCAACTTTTGCATATTTATCAGTCCAGGTTCATATCGTGGGTTCACCATTTGCATACTTTTAAGTCGATATGTTCATTTTGTTGATTAAACTTTAGCAAATTATAAGTATATAATTTTATGTTAAGTTTGTTGATTCGCATGTTCTATATTTTGAAGTCCATTTTTAGATCGTAGTTCCACGTTTTGTATATTTATCAGTCCATGCTGAGTTCGTGGATTCATGTCTTGCATATTTTTAAGTCCATTTATTCAGTTTATAGAATCACATTTTGCATATTTATCAGTCGAAATGCTCAGTTTGTGGTTTCACCTTCTGCATGTGTATCTGTCCGTTTCAGTTAACGATGGCATCTCTTTTTATTTTAATCAGCCCGTTTAATCCTGAAGAAATATTACAAAGAGCCGAGGAGAAAATGAAGGGGGAGATGTCTACAACATACTTTGGAACAACTGTGAACATTTCGCAAAGTACTGTAGATACGGGGTGAACGAGAGCGCCCAGGTTGGTGATAAAATCATTAACAATAATGTGGTCTTTTACAATTGACATTGATACTGTATAAATATGTATTATATATGTTTATATTTTTATAAGGACTGGTCATTCAATGAAATAAAAATAAATAGTTAATATACTTTAACGAAGTGCGGAGTAATAAAGTATACACTTTTGTATCATCAAAATAGTTCTTTTTTCCATCAAAAATCATACAACGAAACAAATATTTTTAAGCAAGTACATGCAAATTATTAAACATGATAAAATACGTGTCAACGACTGCAAAATTAAACGATGATTTTTTTCTTCTGCAGGTGGATTATTTTGTCGGTGGTGTGTTGCGATCATTGTTTAGGAATCGCCGCGAACGTCGGAGTTTCACCGGTCCGCGATGATCGTCGTGTCAGGCCACAGCGGACGTAATTTATTTTGGCAAAAAATACACATCAGGCATTCGTCCACCGTGGACTCAGGGGCGTAGATAACCTCCAAACATTGGGGAGGCGGTCCAGTTTCTGTACNGCTTTTAAATTGTCTAATTAGCAAATTGTTACTAAAACAACAGAATGTGCAACACAAAATATTGTAATACCGGTGTGACATAATACAGCATGAACATGTCGCTAGCACCCCACCTCCCCCTCCCTCTTCCATCCATGTCGCTTG
The DNA here is from genome assembly GCA_007657795.1 of Dreissena rostriformis. Lineage (NCBI taxonomy): Eukaryota > Metazoa > Mollusca > Bivalvia > Myida > Dreissenidae > Dreissena > Dreissena rostriformis. The sequence goes on from VMBQ01001941.1 coordinate 71,894, forward strand.
CTTGTAAATACAAATCATAAACATTACATTTTTTGTAACTAGAATGTATCTTACATCCTACAAACTCCCTGAAATGCAATGCGTGTACTTATTGTCATCTTTGTACCTTAAGGGTCTTTATATATGTCCCGCTCTGTAAAAGACGGGTTCAATGCAAGTGCGTTAAGTGTCGTCCAAGATTAGCATGTCCGCACAGGCTAATCAGAGACGACATTTTCCGCTTAAATGATAGTTTTCGTTTAAAGAAAGTCACTTCTTAGCAAAAATCCAGTTTAAGCGGATAGTGTCGTCCCTGTTTAGCCTGTGCGGACTGCACAGGCTTATCGGGGACTACGCTTTACGCACGTGCATTAAACCCCTTTTCTCGGAGCACGACCCATATAAATGAAACCCTTGTATTACTTAGTGTAGATAACTTAGCGAAGTAATTGTGAAAGGTCCTTTAGCGTACATACCATTCGTGTATTTTTTAAACTGTTCAGTGTTAAAAAATTGTAATATAATCAAGAAATTTCTCATTTAAAACATTTAAAACATAATTTTAATTAATTGTGCGCAAATGTCCTCTTTCAGACGCCGCTGCGGGTGGCTCCGATGATTTCGCTAAGGGAATGGCCGGCGTGAAATATTCGTACACTCTGGAGCTTCGTGACAATGGCCGCTACGGGTTCCTACTTCCGGAATCCGAGATCATTCCGGCGTGCGAGGAACTGAGGGCCGGCTTTCTGGCTTTCGCTAACGCCATGCACAACCAGTACCAGATCATTGGAAAATAAGGGACATCATCAATATCGAAACACCTCGCGTTTGATCCTTTAACTATTCATGTTTACTTAAAAAGACCAAGTAAAAAATAAAAACAATTTAACAAAGAGTTGTTTCTTCTGATTTTTATAGAAAAAGCTATATTGTTTTCATACCTTTTTTGTTGTTTTGACTAAAAATAATGTACGCGCACGATACATGTTTACATACGATTTCTAGGGTGCACCTTCGCCTATGACCCAACGATCTGATTCATCATTATTACGCATCTATGATCAGCTAACACAAATTTCATTCGTGAAATAAAAACTGAATCTCCATCCATAGCCAACATTCATATTACGCCAACGTATGTCCATAGGGTAACAGCTAGTGTAATATTACCCGACTAAAACTACCACTCAAAAAGCGCATGCCGTATATGAAGAAATGCTGTTCATAAATGATTATTCAATAGCTCAATAAGTGTCGGAATTATAATTCATAACATCAGACAGGAACTTTATGATTATATTTAAAACCATTAATATTAATGTATAGGTATGCTGCAAACATCGTAAAGTTAATTCACATTAAAGAACCATTGGAGCCTTACATCATCTAGGCTATTTTGGAAATACCGGTAGTAAATTGAAACAAATTTAGTAATTCCTGGTGTAGCATCATGAAAATAAAGCTAATGGGACACTCCTATTCGTATTTCACACACTGTTTCATTCGAGTTATTTTTCTGCCCTTATACACCTATGTTTTATGCCCCCGCTTTCAGAGAGAGTTGGGGGTAGCAAACAGCTTACCTCTTGTCCGTTCGTCCATCCATCCATCCAACCTTTCGTCCTCTAGAATTTTCATCCGACGAATTATGTCGCGCGAAACCAATACGTAGATGAATGAAACAAAACAAACATATTAACCAGCATNGAGAGGGTGGGGGTAGCAAACAGCTTTCCTCTTGTCCGTTCGTCCATCCATCCATCCAATCTTCCGTCCTCTAGAATTTTCATCCGACGAATTGTGTCGCGCGAAACCAACACGTTGATGAATGAAACAAAACAAACATATTAACGAGCATGAGCACTTGCGCAGTGCCGTGTTTTGGTTTGGAGTATTTTGGCGGAGTAATGGCCCATTTTTAGGAAACAAAATGCAATTTTAAACTTGTAGCGGGCGTAAATCGTGAAGTATTGTGACTAGAAGAAGGAACATTTTAAAAAATCCGTAACATTATATTTTCGTAAAAAATGCATTTTTTACTTGTGTTGCTTATCAATTAAAAAATATTGCTGCTAACCTTAACAAACACATAAACCACTGTTTTGACTTGCATGTCTGTGCATTGTGGTTCATATTCCAACAGTAGAATATTGAGGCACCCGTTTCCTATGGACACCTGACTTGTTATATATTGTAAAGTGAATATTTTTAACATCGGAATAATTGGTTTCACTTCAAACATTTTACCGGTATATGCCTTTTTCTGTACTCAGTCCGATCAATACCCTAAATAATGAAGCCAGTCATCCATTGGAGTCAACGCATGACAATCGTTGACATTATTCATCGACACAGACATTTGTTTTGATTTCGTATTGTCGCGCCAGAATTTTCCAAGACTTATCGATTTTAACTAGAGTGGCTTCGGTTTTACCCTTGTGTTAAACAAGTTTAAACAAGATGAAATAAGTATTATTTAACAGACATTTATTTTTTATAACTTGTTATCTATGGAAGAACGCCATATGTAAGTGGTTTCAGCCAAGTAGAAATTGGGATGGTTAAAAACAAAGTGTCATAAATTCAAAATAGTATCATTTAAGTATTTTTTAACTAAGTTTTTATAGATACACTATAGCAAAAATACCAAGAAATAGACGGATTTGCCGTTTACTTTTTGAAATAAAAATAAAAATGCAACATGCATGATTCGTATTTTCAGCAGTAAATCACCCAATTTTTATTTAAAAATTCAAATTTATTATAATTAACAATACCGCTCTCATTTGATTTGAAATGTGTGATGGCCTGATGCGAATGTCCTATGCAGCACGTTGTTTAGCTGGGGCCACGCTCTGACGTCGATATCGTCCGTATCTCCTAAACTCGGACCACGAGTTGCTATGGTAACTGTCCGATCGACGCCATTTCCGGTAGCAGTCATTTGTGTCGTGATTATTAAAGCCACACACATTGCAATATTTTTTTGGTGGCATTCGTCGTCTCTAAACAGAGTCAAACCGTCGTTGATCAGTTGCAATGCTGATTGGTATTTCACGATGGATCGCCGCAATAAGAACACTTGTTCCAGACCTATTCAAATGAATACCATCGCGAAAATAGAAATTCCTGGCAGTAATTCCATTCCCGAACACAAACGATTGATGACAGTCGATAATTTGCGCCTTAAATTCATCACTTAACTGCTTTAAAATATCATTCAATGGAACGACATCAGCGCCAGTGCGCGGACAGACAGTACATATGAAGATATGACACGATGGTGATTTATTTTGAATGTCCTGCAGTAGAGATTTTGCATCGTTGTACAACGTCTTGTGGGAGGAACCGGTAGCGGCATCATTACCGCCTGCATACACCACTATTTTCGTACTGAGAATAATTCAGTTTATTTATTTGTGACTGGATACCGTAAAGAGTGTTCCCAGGACAGGTGCGTACATCAACGTCGCGTTTTAACCCGAGCTTTTGGATTCTTGGATCCTTTCAAAATCGAGTCTCCAATGATGAGAGTTCTCCATGGTTCAATGCTAGCAGGGGATGGAACTGTGTTTGCTGAAAGATCTGCATGAAGACTTGTTTCTCTGTTTACATTTGCTTTTTGAGGCCGCAAGTGATGTCTTTAAGTTCTTCTATTTGAGCCGACGTTTTTCTAACGTGTTCTTTTAATTCATATTTAAGTTCGAGTATTTGTTCAGAAACAGATTTCACGAAGTAAGCCAAAATACCCTTGATATCTGATTCCTGGCTCTGAGTGGAATGACGAATTTGTTTCTGTTTGCGAACATTTTGAATAGTCTCATTCAATTGGCGCAACTCATTGTCATGGACATCCGACTCATGGTGGTCACTCGAGGCAAAATGCTGACACCGACATTGCAACGATTGACAAAAGACGTAGGACACCGGAATTCGCTTCTGCCTAGAAACATATTTGTTAAAACTTTACCGATACATACATGGATGGCCGTTATTTTATTCGTGTTGAACATTATATACATGTATTATGCTAAATCTTGACGTATAATGATATTTGCTATTTATTTCAACATGTGTATATAAAAAGAATACCATTCGAGTAGATTTCAGCATATTCAATGCGAATTTAACTCAGAACCGCATTTGCTTAGACCGAATATGTTCACGTATATTTAGTTATGGATTTTAACAGTTTCAATAGATAATTCCTTGTTATTGGAGTTACTTATTAATACACATATATTACACGCTTGCACACACGTTCATTCCAAATAATATTGGAATAACACACTGAAATATATAACAAAGGTGTATTTTATTGGACCCTTAAACAAAACATATCACCGACTTGCTTACAGTGTTTATCATTGTATATTTATAGTTGGTACGATATTTATTTTTAAAAAAATCGGACTTCTTAAATCCTAAATTCCATATCAAACTGAATAAAACAACAAAACAATATCATAACAAGGCTTGTCACCATAGGATGACGTATGCCCCCTTTTTCCACATTTTTCTAAACCTAAACGCAAAGTGTTTTTCCACATTTTTCGAAACCTAAACGCAAAGTGTGACGGAATTTCAGACAGACGGACAGACAGACGGACAGTGCGATCACTATATGCCCACCTTCGGGGGAATAAAAAACGGTTATGGGTCATGGACACAATAGCCCGTAAAGTGGCTTGGTCGCTCATCTGAGACATGAAGGTAAAATCTAGTATGTCCAGACGTTGTGATAATAATGTAACAAATGTGTTTTTATTTACTTTTAACTCTGTAAAGAAGTTGCTCCTCAGGTGCGGCCAGTTTTAATCAGAGGGACATAATTTGAACAGTCTTAGTAGAGATCAAGCATACAAAGTCGCTATATACAAACTTGGTAGATGACCAACGCAGGATGTAGCGCACCAAATATCAAACAACTGGCACTAGTGGTTTATTTTTATAAGGACAATAAAATAACCCCTAAGGCGGGGCCAATTTTGACCACACGGGGGTTATTGAATTAAACTTTGCACTAGTTGCTAAGATGAGCTAACATACTTTTTAGAGGAAACCTATAAACCCCTGAGCCTTGGGGGTTCAGATATCAAGATGTTTGAAGTTATTTATTATATAAGTCTGTATCAATCATTTGACAACGGGAACGTGCATGTTTTGATACTAGGACGTACAATTATCGAACCTCAAATAACAATAGCACACACATAAGTTAAATGAATTATCATTAATAACATTGTAGTCAAAGGGGAGTAACTGTTGCATTGGGCTATTCAATATTAATACGAGAGGTCTCACATGTTACATAAGCTAAATGTATGACAAGAGTGGTAAACGATTTGTATCCCACTTTTACAGCGATTTCGGTTGATTAAAGACCCGTTGATTAAATTTGTGCTATAATACACGGCACGAAATAAAAATGACGTCATAAATCCAGCGAAGTTATGCAGTAAAACTTATTTTGTTTAAATAAAAAGGTTTACTGAACAAAAAGTGGGATAAATAGAATAATAGGTTAGTGTTGATGATAGATCAGGTTTATCATGCTCGGCACGAAAACGAAAAAGCACTCGCCAAGGCTCGTGCTTTTTGTTTTCTAAGCCTCGCATGATAAACCTGATCTATAATCAACACTAACCTATTATTCTCTATTTCTAATAGTATAAATTAAAGTGTTTCAGACAACAGTTGTTCTGACAACAAAAATGCAGTCTATAATTTGAGCTTGCATTGATCAATATTAATAAAACTTGGTATACCGCAAGCTGGCATTGACCCTAGCTTGGTACTTAAATGGGGCGTGTCGGTTTAAGGTCCAGGTCGCTGTTACTAAAAAAAGAATAAGACATGAATGGGATGGATATATTGAACTGACATATTGTGTGTAGCTTTTTGTGGCGTCTCATCAGGATCCAAACTGTTTGAAAGGCCTTCAAAATTCGGTTCCCGCACTGAAAGAGTTAATACGGAATGTTGATTTGCTTCAAATCTTAAATAACTTGCTAGTTTTTAATTTGATAAATACTGTTTTGCCGTTATGCGCAAATATCGTTAGAACGTTCATGTTAATTACTTACTTAAATTCCATAGTTCTCTTTTAGTTTAAATTATTCAAATTCCACTTTCTCATATACAAGTAGTTACACATAACAATAAGTTTGAATTGACCTCAAAGCGTTTCTATTATATAACTATAAACATGAATACATAATTGATAAAATCTTGACTGGGTAGAAAAAAATGTTTATCTTCGCTGTTTCTGAATTTGTTTTTAAATTTCTTTTTAGAATATTATTTTATTTCTTTTGTTGTTACCATATTTTAAAAAAAACAGATGTTTTCATCTGCGCTGTTTAACTGTTATTAAGGCGAAACACATTGCTTGCTTCTGGTATTAAAAGGGTATGATAGGTAGTCGATGTATAAATTATTTTATAAACGGCGTAGNTTTAACTGTTATTAAGGCGAAAAACATTGCTTGTTTGGTATTTTAAGGGTATGATAGGTACTCGATATATAAATTATTTTATAAAAGGCGTAGTTAGCTTTGAGATTAAACACAAAATTGTGAAACAGGTATAAGATAAGACATTTGTGTTATTAGCATTTTTAATGCAAGAAAAACTGAAATCCGGCAAGAATTAGACCAGTTTATATGCATAATAATTGGATTTGTCACCTTTTATGGGCCTTTAAAACTGTTATTTTTCACTGCTTGAAACAGTATCACTGATATCTTTACCTATGAGGCAGATAAAAGCATTAACTAACAATTTATCCCTAACCTTGTCAATCATTAAGACACCCATTGAATCTACAATTAGTTTCAAATCTCAATTTCATAAACCATTTATGTAGTTTTGGGATGTTCAAAATATGCATTAAAAATGAAAATAGTTAACAAATATACACTAGTGATATTTTCTCAATAGGCCTACTTATTTCTGTATTGCAGGAAAGAAGACAATGAAGACGAGCACACAAAAACGTCAGGAGGAGTATGTATCTAGATGAGACAAGGAAACATAACATTTTCACAACCAATAACAAAATACTTCACCTAAAAACACTTTCAATTAGTTAAAGAAAGCCACCAATTGGTGAATTGTTTCATGAGCATGGTGATGACAGTATTTCCATAACATACCTTCCAAAACTTCAAATAACAATGTGTCCAACAGCTTCACTGTTTATAGACTAAGAATCATCACAAAATTGTAAAGTGCATTTTTTGTATTTCATCACAGTGCAAATTGATGGGAAAATCATACCTCATTTGCTTTTGGGTACTATGTAAGACATTTATGCTTTGATAAAATGGAGACCAAAAAGTACTGCTCAACTATGCGTTTATAAGAATAAAACAAGAGCTGTCAACATAGGATGACATATGCCCCCGTTTTCCACATTTTTCTAAACCTAAATGCAAAGTGTTTTTCCACATTTTTTGAAACCTAAACCCAAAGTGTGCCGAAATTTCAGACGGACAGTGCAATCACTATTTGCCCACCTTCCGGGGCATAAAAAGCATATATCTTAACAGCTGTGTGCAAAACTATGGCGTCATTTTGAAAGTGCCGAATTTGAAAGTTATTACAGGCCCCCTCCTCGGCAGCTTTTTTTTACATGGGGCATCAATACATGTAATGAAAACTATATTATTGTTTTGAAATAAGATTGCTGTATTGTACTCCTTAGATGCATAGAAGATACTATGTGATTACTTTTTAAAATTAGAACCAACAGAAGCAGCCGAGGACGCAGAAAGAGAATTATCTGAAATGAAAACATCTGAAGCAGTAAAGACACGCCGCCCTCTGTGAAAAAAGAAATGCCGCCCTCTGTGAAGAAAGACATGCCACCCTCTGTGAAGAAAGACACGTAGCTCTCTGTGAAGAAAGACAGGCAGCTCTCTGTGAAGAAAGACAGACAGCTCTCTGTGAAGAAAGACAGGCAGCTCTCTGTGAACAAAGACAGGCAGCTCTCTGTGAAGAAAGACAGGCAGCTCTCTGTGAACAAAGACAGCCAGCTCTCTGTGAAGAAAGACAGGCAGCTCTCTGTGAACAAAGACAGGCAGCTCTCTGTGAACAAAGGGAAAAAAGCTTTCTTCCAGGGAGGCTGCTTGGCTGAGAGTGAACGCCGGAGCCTTCGAGGAGTAAGTTCAAAGTTAACCCATTAATGCCGAGTGGACTCCCATCCTTCTTAATTGGATCAATTTATTATTATCAAATTATGCGGCGTCTCTTCTGGGTCTACGCTGTTTGCCTAGGCCTTTTTTTGTAGAATCTAGGCATAAATGGGTTAACATTTTGATTAGGAAATGATATTAGGAAAAGAACATGACTGTGGTGGTCCGTCCGGTTGTAACGCACGAATTGATGAAGATATTTATAACACTTGATCGCACAATCGACTCGTGCTACACATTCCATCGGATGACAACAACCATTTTATTATTCCATTTATTGTATACCTTATTTAGATGAAAAAGAACGTTACAATTTAAGTTTGTTATACACTTATTAATGCTGTAGTCGTGTAAATTTCTTTATTTCTTCCTATGCTCAGTATTTTGGGTTTGTTTCAAGGTGTTACTGATTGGTTTTGTTTGCACACGCTTTACAATAGAACACTATTAACGACCCTGGTGTCACCATCATCAATTCCATCAACACCATTATCATCATCACTATCATCACCATTATCAGCACCATTATCAACATCATCAACATCATCATCATCACCATCATAACTATCATCAATGTTTACATCATCACCATAATTATCGCCGTGGTCATTATCGTCGTCACTGTCGTCGTCAAATTTAGTTTCCCTGTTTTATGTCTCAGAGTGCTGGATGGAGAAAACCCCCATGTCTAAAAGACTATGGGCGTGCAAATCCTAAGCATGAACCGGAAAATGTGTAAGCTGATCATGACAGCAAAGCGAGGTAATAACTGCAATATAAAAATGTGCAATTATATCAGAACATGATTGAATATATGTGTCGAAGTTCTGAGAAAACAAATACTAGGATGTTATGTATATAAGATGTTTACAGATGACAGATATGGATACAGAAAGGAAGAACATACCCTCGATAACCTCTGTGAATATAGAGACACCCTCTGATAACAATCCTCATCAAGACCCTGTGTAATTACCCCATTGAAGATATGCAAGGCATGAATGCCAGAATAATACATTTTTGTCTTCCTAAAAGGTTCAACATGGACGCTCAAACAGCACACCTAAAACTAAACCTATATGTGCGACGTTTAATGTAAAAATACTAGGATGTTATGCATATAATGTATATTTTGTTATTATATTTATTTACCGTTTGATGCTTTAACTTATTAATTTTGCACTTATTATTACCAAATATTTTTGTTTAATATTTAGAGATTTGTTTGGAAAAAAAGAACAAAAACACCCAGTCTTCTGTGAACAAACAGACACCATCCTCACCATGAAAGGGCATATCTCCTTTTTGCCGTTTAGAGCGGTATATCAGGCATTTAACCAAGGGAAAACCGACAAACTTTAATATTCCTGGACAATGCCAAGAAAGAAATACAGGTATGGTCCTGAAAAATGCCAAGAAAGAGATACAGGTAATGTATGACCCCTCATCAGTAGAAAGAAAAGATATCTTTTAAAAGACTTGTAAAAAGGTAATATCAGATAATGTCAACCAATGAACAAATATACCCGATAGTTTTAATATTTTCAGATGCTTTAGCCAACCAATTCAATTTGCCTCACGTTGAAGTGGAGGAGAAGATGTGGGGTCACTGGGGCACCTGCGGGCCATGTACAAAGAAGTTTTATGTACAAATACTAGGATGTTATGTATATAGCATGTTTACAGATGACAGATATGGATACAGAAAGGAAGAACATACCCTTGATACCCTCAAGGAATATAGACACCCGCTGATGACAATCCTCATCAAGACACAGTGTAATTCCCCCATTAAAGATATGCAAGGCATTAATGCCAGAATAATACATTTTTGTCTTCCTAAAAGGTTCAACATAGACGCTCAAACAGCCCACCTACATCAACACCTATATGTGCGACACCTTTGAGGCGACCTGTTGTGGCCACCACACCAGCCAGGGTACCACTTGGCAACATAACAGTTGGAAACAACAGCATGCTTCAGGTGAGAATATGAATAGTTACGAAATATATACAAAGTACCGCAGTAACCAATATTTATTAAGACCAAAACGCACTTCCATTCTCTGGCGTACACATGTTTCATTTGCGATATGTCTTCTTGGATCTGCATAAGGAAAACAATGACCTCATTTTACAATTTATGAACCTAAAGCTACATATTGAAGATTTGTGTGAAGAAAAAAGCCGTCAAACGTCCACTTGTAAACGTAAAACGCTTATTAATAGTTATTAATTAATTTGCATATTTTGTCAGTTCACTCATTGACTGTTTAAGAAACATTTTTCTGTAAAACGCATGATGTTGTATAATATTCAAACAAAAGATTCTCTGTTCTGATTGCAGCAGACAATTCTGGCAGAGATTAAATATGAGAGGCGGCTGCCAAGGGCGATTACCCGCTGCATGGTTGTCATGTTTACGCCGGAGCAATTGGCCACATGCTCCTTAAAAGGAGCTCCCACAACAACTGGAATGCAGAGGCCAAGACTTCGGGACACAGAGCAGAATGCGATCAATGGTAAATATAGCAGCAAGTACAAGTAAGAATTTCTACGACCAATCCCCACACATTATCAGGGCCTTGAAATCAGTGGCACTTAAAATTTTAGTCCAGCACTCCACTATCTGAGCTGATATACATGTAAATTATTACATGATTTCAGTGTTTCTTGTTAATGAAAACATTGGCGTTGCTAGAGTGCAAGAAGTAGTCACTCATGAAATGGGTGATCTCTTAGTTCCAGCCGGCCATGGTGGCACTGAAGTTTCAGCTGGCCATGGTTGCGCTAGAGTTCCAGCCGGCTGGGAGGCGCTGAAGTTCCAGCTGGCCGTGGTGGCGCTTAAGTTTCAACCGGCTGTGGTGGCGCTGAAGTTCCAGCCGGCCGTGGTGGCCCTGAAGAAGAACTGCGCAAGACTAAAAACGACGCCTGGTACGTTGATATTGAGCTTCATGATGAAAAAGTGTAGTTGTGGGTTCACTTTAGCCATGTCAGAATAATTCTGAATGTAACAACAACAAGCAAATTCTTAGAATTGATATCCCCTGCCAATTTAGAGCTTTGTCACAGAAAAAAGAATTTTTTCAAGATACAAAGGGCCATAACTCCGTTATTAATAGACGGTGTACAATGCTATTTGGCGTGCATCATCCTCTTATCCATATATATACTTATACCAAGTTTCAATGAAATCCGCCAAAGCACTTCCAAGATATGGCTCCGGACACAAAAGTGCCGGACGGACGGACAGCCGGACGGACGGACAACGCCAAAACAATATCCCTCCGCCTTTAGCGCGGGATAATGAGCTATGTATGGCGTGTTTATTTCTAGTCTGTAACCAATTTGCAAGTAATAACCTTATTACACTATACAATGTCTTCACAAAAATATTTGTTTTTGTTCCAGGGCTGTTTATATAGACGCTCTAAGAACTCTACTTCTGGAATCCCTGAGGGAAAATAAACAAACCATAATCTTCCTTGACAACGCCAAGAAAGACATACAAGTATGGTATGACTCCTCGTCAGAAGCCACAAAAAAATAAAAGCTTCTGTGTTGTTGACGTTGCCGACAGCGGTACCCAGCTAATACTAAACAAGGAACAAACCCCACAAACCTTCACATTTGACTTCGTCGCCAATATCACATCAACCCAGGTAACATTTCAACAATGAATTAATTAAGGACTTAATGCCCAAATTTAAATTCCAAGGTAATTTAATATATTTCTCAACTTTGCAAGATTTTTTTAGAAGCAAACAGTTTTTATTGAAGCCTTTAAAGCATTTTCCTCCACTCATCAGATGCAAGAATCACCACTCCAGTAAACACTTTGCATGTTGGGAAATTTGTCGTCTGCTAAAATGTTGTCTGCTAAATTTCTAAAATTAGCATTTTCTTAGATTTTTTTTTCAAAGAATACTATCAGAATAAAGAATACTATCAGAATAGCAAACAGTTTGGATCCTGATGAGACGCCATGTTCTGTGGCGTCTCATCTGGATCCAAACTGTTTGCAAAGGCCTTCAAAATCCGGTTCCAGCGCTCAAAGAGTTCAAGACTTGTAAAATGGGAATAATATCAGATAAGGTTAACCATTGAACAAATATACCTGTATAGTTTTGCATAACGATTGCATTATTGATAATATTTTTCTCCCTGTAGTGTTACCATAATTACACTTTAAACTTTGATATTTTATTTCAAATAAGAAATGTATCTATTTTTAAATGAAGGAAAATATATGAACACAGCTCAAACTATGAATCTTCACACCTTATATTCATAACAAGTTGAAATGTTGTTATTGATTTAGAGGCGCACGGACAGTATATCGTCCTCTTGCATGGCCATCCAAAATCAGCTGGCATTATATTTGGTAAGAATAACATCTTTCAATATGACTAATGTAAAAACTCTGATTTGTCTAGCTGCTTATTCTTGGGGGGCTCATGTTTCAAACCTTAATGACTAAAGTAATTATCTTTTAACACTTTACAGTGTCTTCACAAAAATATTTGTTTTTGTTCCAGGGCAACTATTGACATCTCAAGACGCTGCTTGTGGAGTCCCTGAGGAAAAATAAGAACACACTCATCTTCCTGGAAAATGCGCAAATTATCAATAATATCCGATGTTTGACGGAAAGGGCCGAGAATGTGCAATTGTCCAATCCATGTGCACGAGAAACTCGCACCCTTCCGTATAGGCAGATTTGTATTGTTTTGTCCTTCATTCGTAATATCCAAAAACGAAAATGAGACGTTCTATGCAAAAAGAGCTTTTGAAGAAGGATTTGAAACGGTTTGGATTTTTTGTTTTATTTTAAAGATAAACGTGTGCATTGAATCTCAAATAACCACAACTCATATCATATTGGTTGCTTTTTTCATTAGACACTTATTTAATGAATCTTGTTGTTTTTTTTTTTGTTTTTTTTTTCCTAATAACAAACCGGAAGCCGTCATTATGCCGCCGAAATGTTGTTACTTGATGTAGGGAAGACTCTTTTTAAAAATGGACGTTCAAGGTCACATGGGCCGACAGTGCCCCACTCACCCAAATTAAAGACCCGCTCCTACTGAGAAAAGAGCGCTGGAAAGCACATGACAACACTAGCAGCCAGTTCAAAGAAGTTACAAACTACGATAAAGAGGGGAAGTTACGTTTATTAGCGTGGAAAGTAAATTGAAATGTTATGTAAAAAAATATGACCTTTTTTATTATCTGAAAGCCAAACAAGGACACTACAGTAGCAGACTGGCAATATACTGCCGGAACCTAGAAAGATTGCTCTCTGTCAACAAAGATACGCCCGCGAGGACCTTTAGTGATCAATTAAAAAGAGGCCCAACACCTACCTTGTGCTTGATTTGTGTTTGTTGCCGTTTTGTATTGTTAGTTTTTAAGTTTTTTTTGCAGTAGTTCTTGATGTCTTTAATAGATTTACAGACATTTATATTGTCATTTATGTCATCTACAGCATCCATTCATTATATATAATGTAAATGGTTGTGGTTGTGGTTGTTCAACTGTTAATTAAGGTTTTGTATAGTGAATGATGTTTCTTGTTTAGTTTGTTCAACACAAGTGTTGGATTGATAAATTATATTTGTTCATGCTACTTGTTGTAATGGAGATATCAAGTGTTATTTACTGCTTGGAATTGACATATGATCCATTAGGACCATTACAGTTGAGTTTCTATTAAATTACTTCACCTTTCTTTTCTGACTTAACACAACAGAATGTGCTTGAATTTGAATAAACTTTTTATGGACCAAAAAATAGACAGGGTAGGTACCAATTAAACAGCAAAGATAAAAGGTTCATAGGTAGTCTAAAGAAATTTCTAACAAGATGTGTTTGTGAAACACTATGTCCCCTTTGAGCGAGTTTGACCAATATGTTTCACATTTGACCTTGAAGGATGACCTTTGACCACTCAAAATGTGCAGCTCCATGAGATACACATGCATGCCAAATATCAAGTTGCTATCTTCAATATTGTAAAAGTTATCATTTTGACCAATATATTTCACCTTTGACCTTGAAGGATGACCTTGACCTTTCACCACTCAAAATGTGCAGCTCCATGAGATACACATGCATGCCAAATATGAAGTTGATATCTTCAAAAATGCAAAAGTTATGGCCAATGTTAAAGTTTGTGCAAACCAACAAATGAAAAAACAACAAACGGACAGGGCAAAAACAATATGTCCCCCAGTATAGACTGGGGGAACATAAAAACACATAAAACAAGATGATTTACACACAATTTCTCACATTCTGTTCACTCTCCCTGTTTTGTGTACAAAACACATACAACAAGATGTGTTTGTGAAACACTATGTCCCCCTTATATTTGACCTTGAGGGATGACCCTGACCTTTCACCACTCAAAATGTGCAGCTCCATGAGATACCGTGCATGCACAATATCAAGTTGCTATCTTCAATATTGCAAAAGTTACTGCCAATGTTAAAGTTTGATGCAAAAAAACAAACCAACAGACAGGGCAAAAACATTATGTCCCACAGCATACCCAGAATAGACTGGGGGACATAAAAATAGTTTTCAGACAATTACTAGAAACCAAAAATAAAGCCATTTGTTACAGCATGAATCCAAAAGTAATGTTTCCAGAACCAATAATTACATGTGCTGTAAAAAAATCATTTTTTCTACGCCCTTATATTGTCATAAAGCCAGGTTCTCCTGGAGCTGGGTTCAATTGTATCTATTTGCTTATAATTCCCTTTTTATGAAAAAGAAAAGAAAAATGTACCAAATTTTAAAAAGAAGCAAGGTTATAAACAAAAGGTTGTTAACAGGGTACCGGCGATTCAAAGCCAACAATGTTATATTACTTTTTAAGAACAATTTTTTGTAATGATGTACACACAAAGCCAATTGGTTGAAATGCACAATATGTTCTATTGACAGGACATGATGGCTTTCCCACAAACCAGAGCCAGTACTTTGTTGCGAATGACACGGATGCGAAGCGTTGCAGTAAGAGCACTTGTTACAGAGCAGGCCATGTAATTATTCCTTTTTCTTGCAACCCTTTTTAATGCACTGCAGCCTCTTTAATTACAGACCACTTTATGTTCCTGAGATTAACTCAAGTCCCATTAATACAAGATTCATATCAATGAATCTCACTGACAGGACCATGTCTTTTCCACAAACAAGAGCCGGTACATTGTTGAGACGGATGCAAAGAGGTGCAGTGGGAGAAATTGTTTGACTGGGGGACATAAAAAGTACAACCTTTTCTTCACTTATATTCTTATAACAACATTAATCATTGATTTTACAACACATTATTGAAAGATAAATAATTGAAATAATTGAAAGTCAACAGGGTACCGGCGATTCAAAGCCAACAATGTTATATTACTTTTTAGAACAATTTTTTGTAATGATGTACACACAAAGCCAATTGGTTGAAATGCACAATATATGTTCTATTGACAGGACCATGTCTTTTCCACAAACAAGAGCCGGTACATTGTTGAGACGGATGCGAAGAGGTGCAGTGGGAGAAATTGTTTGACTGGGGGACATAAAAAGTACAACCTTTTCTTCACTTATATTCTTATAACAACATTAATCATTGATTTTACAACACATTATTGAAAGATAAATAATTGAAATAATTGAAAGTCAACAGGGTACCGGCGATTCAAAGCCAACAATGTTATATTACTTTTTAAGAACAATTTTTTGTAATGATGTACACACAAAGCCGATTGGTTGAAATGCACAATATATGTTCTATTGACAGGACCATGTCTTTTCCACAAACAAGAGCCGGTACATTGTTGAGACGGATGCGAAGAGGTGCAGTGGGAGAAATTGTTTGACTGGGGGACATAAAAAGTACAACCTTTTCTTCACTTATATTCTTATAACAACATTAATCATTGATTTTACAACACATTATTGAAAGATAAATAATTGAAATAATTGAAAGTCAACAGGGTACCGGCGATTCAAAGCCAACAATGTTATATTACTTTTTAAGAACAATTTTTTGTAATGATGTACACACAAAGCCGATTGGTTGAAATGCACAATATATGTTCTATTGACAGGACCATGTCTTTTCCACAAACAAGAGCCGGTACATTGTTGAGACGGATGCGAAGAGGTGCAGTGGGAGAAATTGTTTGACTGGGGGACATAAAAAGTACAATCTTTTCTTCACTTATATTCTTATAACAACATTAATCATTGAATTTACAACACATTATTGAAAGATAAATCGAACAAGTTGTGAACTGATGTGATGTTTTTAATTTTGGTTATATTACATCACCATAATAAGAGCTGCAACGATTCGATCCGATGCATCGAAAACAGGTTTTAAATGTGTCGAAAAAGCTGAAAAAGTTGTGGCTGACAAATTGAAATTACCAGATGCGCCTAAGAAGCTAAAATCAAAAGTGTGGCAGTATTTTGGGTTTTGGGATGGTAGCCCTCCGGATAAAGATACGTGAAAACTGTGCTTCACGGACGTGGCGTACCCTAAGTCTGGCTCAACCACTAATCTAATGCAACATGTCAAACGCAAACATAACGTTTATTTAGCAGGAGGTAGCACCAGTTTAACTACTCAAGTCGCCCGCCAGAAAAGTAGTTCTGCTTCTGTTGGGAATTTGGTTTTCATATTGTTGCGTAGTCAACACAATGTTCTAGTCAGAAGTTTATTGATATTTAAATTTTGTTTCTAATTTGCAATTCTTTTCTTATGTGTTTTATTGAAATTTTGACATAGTTTGTCAGAAAATTGGCAGTTTCTTTTTAATATTTCTTACAAATGTTAATTTAACCCACTTCAAACAGTTTTTAAAACACTGCTAAACCAACCAAACTATTTCAAACAAACACACAAATGCCCAAGATGTCTAGGTATGCAACACATTGAACAGAAATGTTTATTTTGTGGCAGAAGAGTGAATATATGATAAAACTAGGTTGAAAGATGAATCGAATTGAAACAATCGGTATCAGACTGTCAGAAATCGAAATCGAATCGAGCTGTTGGTGAACAGTTGCAGCTCTAACCATAATAGCTTCAAAAATTGTTCAGTTGAAGAATAACTGACCAATTAAAAAAATTATAAAATGCTTAATGTCATTTCGTACTTGCTTTTGATAGTGAACAATATGACTGTGTTATGGCTGTATTCCTTGGAACACAGGTACATGACATGTATAAACATGTGATACTATTTTGTACATAAATATCAAAACAAAAATGTGAACAACCAAATCGATGAAACCTGTGGAACTTTTGTCATTTAAATTAACAGATATTGTAACATTTTGATTATCATTAATATAGTTTGAGCTTGTGGTACTATCATTTCAAAAAAATAAATGATCTAACAAAATAAATTTAAACAAAAAGTGAAAATGGGAATTTTTAATTAATAGAATTTTGAATACCAACCATTTATCAATTCATTTGCTTTACTAAGGAAAAACAAAATAAAGGCACACAAACACACACAACAAAATAAGACAAAGAAAACAAAAATACAGACTGAAATTACAGAACTGTGACCTTCCAAACAAATGAGAAATATAATTACAAATTGGGACCATAATATATAAGCAGTATAGGGCTCACAGCCATTTGGGGCTCACAATGTCCACCTAAATGTCTGGTATTCTCACCATTCATTTGAAAGATCATATGGCCTACCATTTTTTTTTTTTTTTCAGTTTTGTTTTTGGTAGCGAGTTTCACCAACCAACGGGCATTAGCCTATTGATTGACAACATTATATTATGGCCCAGTGGTCGATTTCTGTGCTCATACCATGCAAGGGCCCTATACCTGTGGTATCCGACCTCAGAAAGTCTACTGGCCCCCATCCTGGTAGACAAGATTAAGGTCATACAAATAACCCTGATAAGCACTCTGGCACACAAAGGCCAATTGCCAACAAGTCGACAGTTCTGATGAATAAGAATAACAAAAACAATAAGAAACGAATACAAAGTAACATGTGATAAAACTTGTTAAAAAAAAGAAGAAAATTTAATTGAATTGATGCTTACAAACAATTTATAAAGGATTTGGTAAAAAGAAATAGAAGACAAGTAACGAAAGGAAAACAAAATGAAAAAAATGAAGGAAAAAAGAAGAGATAGAAAAATAGACTCGGAAAAAAATGTATACTCAGAATAAAATACAAAGCTGAGAAGCTTACACAAATTCACACAAAGAATCTAAAGTAGACCGTAAAAACTTTTTTTAACAGACAATTAACTGTTATTAAAAGTAAAAAAAAACATATGCAAGCACATTATTTTTTTTAATGAAATTTGATTATATCAATTTCTACTTGAAACATTAATTTAACAAACATGCCAATCATAAAGCTTAAGAGTCTGTTAAAAGTATAATTATGAGCAACTTCTACAGTTTAAATAATAAATGACATGTGTATGAATTGATTAAGTGGTTGGCAACTTAATGAAACAATACCATTGGTAAATGCACCAAAAATGGTCAGAAGTTAATGTCAATTTCAAGGGTCAATGCTGGTAAAGAAAGACTACAGCTTAAAGTTGATATATGTTTTTTTTTAAATGGAAGCCACAGTGTGCAATAACTTTATTATTGCAATTGTGATTAAAAGGCTTCAATGCATAGATTTTTTTTAATAAATTGAGCCTTGGGTGTAAGGCAACTCCATATGTTATAGAAATGTTTAATGTTGAAAGAAAAAGTCAATTAAAAATGAATTGAAACAAGCAAATTCGTTGAATTGATATCCCCCGCCAAACTAGAGCTTTGTCACAGACGTGACTTATACCCCCACATGCTGCATTGACACAGAATATATATAAAGGGCCATAACTCCGTTATTAACAGATAGTGTACAATGCCATTTGGCATGCATCATCCTCTTTATAATCCATATATATTCTCATACCGAGTTTTAATGAAATCCGCCAAAGCACTTCCAAGATATGGCTCCGGACACAAAAGTGCCGGACTGACGAACGAAAGGATGGTCGGATGGAAGGACAGACAACGCCAAAACAATATCCCTCCGCCTTTGGCGGGGGATAATTAAGCTATCTAATGATTCAACATTATCACTGAAGTTTTAATAAATATAGCACTAAACAGTTCATTGGTAGAAATTCCGAGTCTGAAGGAGTAAAACTCTTAACAAACATTGTATTATATATGTAGAATAAGAAATGTTTTCATTTAAAGCATTTTTAGGAGCTAAAAAGAGCGGGCATTTGAACCAAAACGTCAAATTGCAGTTTTAAAAAAAGGGCCTTATCACTTATTTTAAGCACAATTTTAAGACTATATTTGTGACATACTAATAATAACTTGTGTTCGGTAATGATACAGCCATTACAAATAGTTTGTTCTTAAACTAGTGAGTAATAAACATCAATACACTCTGATAAATTCGGATACTTTGGATGCTTGAATGGTTGTTATGTTTTTTTGTGTTTTTTTTTTTAATATTTGGTATAATTGTAGATGCCTTTTTAAAAGCACAAACTTATCTACAAAAATATGTAAAAAAACATAATTGTTGTACTATATCAAGTTTACCTTATCCTGATGTGCATATGAAACTTGCATTGATATAAACTGCATTGTGTTAATTACCTTTTCCTGTATACTCATTGCGAGCCCTGTGGGTTTATATAATGTACACAATGCAGGTCAACTAATGCTCATGAATATTAATGCGATATTTAGTATGTGCAATTTAATTCTCCAATGAATAACATTTCCAATGATGACTTCAACATTTATATATATATAGACCCTATGCAGATACAATTTGTCGCAAATTGTGACAATGGGCGAGGGCAGCAAAACCCCCGAGAAAGTTAAAGCAATAACAAACGAAGCCACAGCAGATTACATTTGAATGGAATAATAGACCGCTATAGCCTAACAAGATGGCCCTAGAGCGCTCACCTCTGAAATGAGCTTGCCCAGTGGCATGATTTGAACAATCTTTGTCACATATCAAATATCAAAGCTGCCTGCTTTGTGGTTAAAAGATAAACAAGGTTTTTCAAGCTTTGACCTGGTCCATGTTTTTCAACGGACCAGAACCACTTTTGAACTCAACCAACATATCATTAAGACAAACATTTTGACAAAGTTACATTAAGATTGGGCATGAAATGTGACTTCTAGAGTGTTTACAAGGTTTTTCTTTTTTTTTTACCTAGTTTTTTATCAAGCATGACCAAGTTTTAAACTCAATCAAGGTATTATTGGGACAAATTTTCCGACCAAGGTTCATGAAGATCGGACAAGAAATGTGGCCTCTAGATTGTTTACAAGGTTGCTCTATAGCCAAATAAGGAAAACTGCCCCGCCCACTGGCGGCCATGTTTTTCAACGGACAGGAACCACTTTTGAACTCAACCAACATAACATTAAGACAAACATTTTGACAAAGTTGCATGAAGATTGGGCATGAAATGTGACTTCTACAGTGTTTACAATTTGTTTCTTTTTTTTGACCTTGTGACCTAGTTTTTGACCCAGCATGACCCAGTTTCGAACTCTTTCGAGGTATCATTGGGACAAATCTCCTGACTAAGTTTCATGAAGATCGGACAAGAAATGTGGCCTCTAGAGTGTGTACATTAATAAATGTGGACGGACGAACAGACGACGAACAAAACCGATCCCAAAAGCTCACCTGAGCAATCAGGTGAGCTTAAAAGCATCAGCGAAGAAAATGAACACATGAAGGAGAACATCAACTTATAAAGCTGACAAATAAAGTAAAGACAGGGACCTCATGATAGTTAACTAAATTTTGAAATTGGGTTTGAAAAGACAATTTATCAGAGGAAAAAGCAAATAAACTGGAGACTTTACCAAGTGATGTAACTTTCACAGATAACTTAAAACTCTGCATGATTCATTTTGATGGTTTTGAATTCAGGATCAAAATTAACCGCTATCCTTTGTGTGGGCTGTGGAAGTTGTTTATTAAATTGTTCTTAAAGCAAGTCTTTTCAAGTGGTAAGACTGTAAAATCAATCATGTACAAAGCACACAACATTACAAATCATACATCGAAGAAAGGGTTGACAAGTAAGAACATTGAGGACTGAGCAGAGATGAGACAACCAGAAAGCAAAAGCTGCTGGACACATCAGTGACCCTTGATACTGGTGAAATAGCAAGTTTGGGATTTATGAGAGTACCCTGAGAAACTGCTCAGAAACTTTTTTAGTATTTGTTGCCATAGCAACCAGAATTTTTGATGTAGGAACAAAATGAAATGACATACATAATCTCCATATTGGCATCTGTCTATGTTTCAAGTTTAATGAAAAAATATGAAGAACTTTTAAAGTTATCGCAGGATCCAGAAAAGTGTGACAGACAGACTGACCAGTGAAACCGGTAGGGGACAATAACGATTGCTGTATCTCACTCCTTAGATGCATAAAACATACTATGTGATTATTTTTTTCAGATCCAGAGGAAGGGGCCAATGACATGGACATTTCAGAAGTAGTAAGTGAAAGTGCAGCTAAGCAAGGATCTTAATTAGCAACACATGCAATTTTAGCACAAAATCTCCTACAAAACTAAAGTTAATAATGAGCGGAATTTATATTTATTGTTTTTATTGACAGTGGCTTAACCAACTGACCCAAATTGTAATCTTTAGCAGTGGTTGCAAATAATCTTCATAAATAATCCGATTTTTATCCTAACTCAAGTAATTGAGGAAAAACATTTTTTTTTATCTTTTGCTAGTGACCTTTACCTTAATTGACAAAAATACAAGCCCAAGCTTGCTTAATACTGAGTTTTAGCCCGACATTTATTTAAACTTTTGTTTAAATTGATATTTTTGTTATGCAAAAAAGCAACAAAACAAATGGTCCTGAATCAGTGTTACATTGTAACCAAACCCGTTCAATTGCTTAATAATCTCTGGTCTTGAACTGAAAATTTATCTGAATTAGTTAAATATTATCAATATACTATCAATTATAAATTCAATTATTATTGCAATTTTACATTATTGTTTACAAATGACAGATATGGAAAGAAAGAACATTATACCCTCGATACCCTCAAGGTATATAAAGACACCTTCTGATGACAATTCTCATCATCAACCGGTGTTATTACCCTCATTGAAGATATGCAAAGCATTAATGCCAGAATAATACACTTTTGTCTTCTTAAAAGGTTCAACATAGATGTTCAAACAGCCAACCTACAACAACACCTATATGTGCGACACCTTTGAGAAGACCTGTTGTGGTGACCACACCAGCCAGGGTACCTCTCAGTGACACATTACAGTTGGAAACAACAGCATGCTACAGGTTAGAATATGAATAGTTACTAAAAATATACAAAGAACTGCAGTAACCAATATTTATTTAGACCTAAACGCACTTCCATTCTTTGGCGTACACATTGTTTCATTTGCAATATTTTTTCTTGGATCTGCATAAGGAAAACAATGACCTCATTTTACAATTAATGAACCAAAAGCTTCGTAATGAAGATTTGTGTGAAGAAAAAAGCCGTCAAACGTCCACTTGTAAACGTAAAACGCTGATTAATAGTTATTAATTAATTTGCATATTTAGTCTGTTTACTCATTAAATGTTTAAGAAACCTGTTTATGTAAAAGCATGATGTTGTATAATATTCAAATAAATGATTCTTTGTTCTGGTTGCAGCAGACAATTCTAGCAGAGATTAAATATGAGATGCGGCTGCAGAGGGCGATTACCCACTGCATGATTGTAATGTTTACGCCGGAGCAACTGGCTACATGCTCCTTTAAACGAGCTCCGACAACAACTGGAACGCAGAGGCCAGGACTTCCTGACACAGAGCAGAATGCGATCAATGGTGAATATGGTAGCGAGTACAAGTAAGAATCTCTAGGACCAATCCCCACACATTAGCAGGGCCTTGAAATCACAGGTACTTTAAATTGAAGTCCAGCGCTCCACTAACTGAGTTGATATACATGTAAATTATTACACAATTTCAGTGTTTCGTGTTATTGAAAACATTGGTGTTGCTAGAGTGCAAGAACTTGTCACTTAGAAATGGGTGATCTCTAAGTTATATAGCCTTTGTTCTGTTTGAAAGATCTTCATGAATGCACTTAAAAGTTAAATGTTCCAATGGTATTGAAATAGACTTCACTTCGAATACAACTTTAATTTGATTCTGAAGTGGCCTAAAATACAGGAAAAGAGGCTATATATAGGATACATTGCAGTAACAATGGTAACAAGGCTTCACATCACAAATTTCTATTTTGCAGATGAACAGAAGAAGATCCGTTGAGGAATTGGCGAGGCCATTGCCGCCTTACAATTCTGTTGAAGCGGAGCAATGGAGGTAAGTGTAGGCAGTTTTTGAGGGTTGCATAATATGTTGTCTTTATTTTCACCCAGAGGCATGAGTGGCTGACGTGCATTGGTAAATTGAAGCTAAAATACACGCCCCACATTTACTAAACTAATTTTGCACAAAGGCTTAACTGAGATGTCAAACAAACATAAGACATTTTCCCCAATGTTTTACAGACCAAGTTTGGTAAATCTAGCTCTGAACTGTAAAAACTATAGTTTTTCTTTCATGGTCGCTGTTCTTCTCACTTGTCTGAAAACCTGAGAATGTTGTGTGAAAGTCATTTTTCGGAATTTGCTGATTTTTTTAAAAACTTCATCTCCACATTATTATTTGGACTTTAAATGATGTGCAGTATGACAAATACAATGCCCCGTGTAATTGAATGAAAAAATCAGTAATTGTAATACTAGTAAGATTTTTTTTTAATCAGTTTTGTTTATAAATGCATCTGAATTAATCAAGATAAAAGACATAATCAAAGTTTTTAAATGCTTATTTTGAATCATCAGGGTTGGTGAATTTATTACAGACTATACTTTGGCTTATTTAGTTAAGGCACCATGATCCTGTATAGTATATATGTTTATATTTATATTTATAAATGTTCCCGAGTAAACAAACTTACCCTATGGATACGTTAAATATTGTTCATAAATGTTTTATGTTTAAAGACTGTAGGCAATAATCTATCAATTAAAAAAAGGGGTATAAATCTTTCCATAACATGAGTGAACATATTCATATCGAACCAACTTAGTAAAAAGAAATTGCCATGATACTCGAAAGTTTATGTTGATTTATTTCATTCTCATCATATCAGTTTTTGTTATGTTCAAAAACATGGTTTGTGTATTTAATTTGTTCAGATGCTTTAGCCAACCAATTCAATTTTCCTCACGTTGAAGTGGAGGAGAAGATGTCGGGGCACTGAGGCGCCTGCGGGCAATGTGCAAACCAACAAAGCAACAAACCAACAGACAGGGCAAAAACAATATGTCCCCCAGTATAGACTGGGGCACATAAAAATAAAGCCATTTGTTACAGCATGAATCTAAAAGTAATGTTTCAAGAACCAATAATTACACGTGCTGGAGCTGGGTTCAATTGTATCTATTTGCTTATAATTCCCTTTTTATTAAAATGAAAAGAAAAATGTACCAAATTTGTAAAAGCAGCAAGGTTATAAACAAAAAAATGTTAACAGGGTACTGGCGTTTCAAAGCCAACAATGTTATATTACTTTTTAAGAATAATTTTTTGTAATGATGTACACACAAAGCCAATTGGTTGAAATGCACAATATGTTCTATTGACAGGACCATGTCTTTTCGACAATCCAGAGCTGGACCATTGGTCAAATGCATGCGGAGAGCCGCAGTGGGAGTTATTGTCACCCAGCAGTCCATGTAAGTATTCCTTTTTCTTGCAACCCTTTTTTATTTTGAAAGACAATTTATCAGAGGAAAAAAGAAAATAAACTGGAGACTTAACCAAGTGATGGAATTTTCACAGATAATTGAAGACTCTGCATGATTCATTTTGATGGTTTTGAATTCGGGATCAATTGCAATCCTTTTTGAGGGCAGTGAAAGTTGTTTATTTAAGCGTTTGTAAAGCAAGTCTTATTGAGTGGTAAGAATGTCAAATCAATCATGGACAAAGCACACAACATTACAAATCATACATTGAAGAAAGGGTTGACAAGTAAGAACATTGAGGACTGAGCAGAGATGAGACAACCAGAAAGCAAAAGCTGCTGGACACATCAGTGACCCTTGATACTGGTAAAAAAGCAAGTTTGGGATTTACGAGAGTAGCCTGAGAAACTGCTCAGAAAAAAAGGATGCCATAGTCATTTGGAATGACCCAATAATGGCTAAAAAATCNTGTAGACGTGAGTTTGAGGTGTAATAGTAATACGGAACTACCAAGTATTTCAGAATGTTGCATGTGGTATTTAAGGTCTGGGAGAACAACCTAACAACAGTTACAAAAATGTAAAGCATAAAAACTGCATGAAAATAATAACGGCAAACCGTTAACTTTCACTCATGAACACGTGTGAGTTGAGAACAAAACACGTTATACACGTTATCTGTGTTTCTGCCCGTAGTTCCTACAAAGTGAGCTGATATGTTTGTAGGCGGCTTTGCACACTCTGCAGGCTTGTGTGTTTTCTTCACTATGTGTCTTCATATGTTCTTGCATATGAGCCCGAGTACTTGTCTTGTGTTCACATATCTCACACTCGATCTCTCGAGTGCGCTCTTCCCTGGTCGAGTGGGCATCCAAATCTGCTTGCGTTGCGAAGTCTTTGCCACAATAACGACATACATAATTCTTTGCGTCTCTGTGTGCATTTCACCTGTAATAATTCATAAGCATAATAATCACATGTATCCTACACGTACACTAATTATTTTTTTATCAACTCGACAATAACACGGCTTCAGAAACATAATTTATAACAACTGGTCGTATTAGCCGAATATCGACTCGTCGGGCTTGCCTTGAATTAAGTTGCTTGTCGTATTAGCCAAGTTGTTGGTGTACATTAGAAATGTCATAAGAAGGAGTTTTATGGTATTTTTTTCGGAGAAAACACATTTTGTATGGAATTATTCACGTCGGCATATATGAGTGCACTGCAAAAAGGAATTTAAAACATATATTTTGGAAGATTTAAAATGTGCTTGTCGTGCTTGCGTGCATTGTAACGTAAACACTTACTTGCCTCGAATGATAGACAAAACTACTCATCTGGTGTCAGATATTTATATAACCGAGAGTAGTGGTCAACTTTACCCTTAGCCTGCGCTTTATTTCGTCAAAAAAGAGTAAATAATAAGATACTAACATGGATTTGAAGTTTCTAAGCGGAGGCAATGTTTACATTTTTTACTTGACGTGCTAGCCAAAATGACGTCACGAACCACATGGTATGGCCACACTGGTAATGCAATATTTCCTTTACATACCAACATGTCAAAATATAACTAAGTAGGCAGGGCTTTTCATCAGGAAATTGGGAAGAGGCCCTTGCGTTTCAAATTGGGAATTTCATGCGCGATAACTGCTCATTTTGGGAACACCGTGTTTTTTTAAGTTTTTAAAACAGGGTCTTTTTCATTGTGCAGTAGTATTAAAAGAAACATTGTGATGCATTCTTAATCATATTAGAGCTCATTGCTTTCAATATGGGAGATGCCCAATATGTCTTAGTAAAAAATAACAAGTTTTTGTTTTTACAATTTGGGAAATTCTTCTCCCAATGTTAGGGAAAAAAATGACAGTGCCGCAGATAAGCTGCGTATCGGCGTTTTTCACCCAATTAAAATTTTAAAAACGCAAAGATATTCAATATAATGGGTATTGAAAACGCAATTGATTTGACTTTTACGCTTATTCTTTAAATTTGATGCGTACAATACAACTCTCGATTTAAAATGCTTTGCTCAATTTCGGTAATTTCTCATTGGAATAATTATCCTACGGTGGTGAAGATTTTATTCATTCAAAAGTTAGCAAACGCCTGAAAGACGGAGGAGCAAAACAGTCTAAGTTATTCAAACGCTATGCGCACTAAATTTCATAGCAAATTAAGCTTCTTACCAAAATATTCACGACCAGGGGTTTTTCTGCCTATTTTGGGAAAAGGAGTCTGACCAAATTGGNTGTTTAGTGAAGCGCACGGATTCCATGCGCTTAACTGCACCCATGGTTATGAAGGCGTGAATATGGACTCCCAGAGAGCCGTCATAGCAAAAATTATCATAGGCTCTCGGGAGTCCGTTTATATGGACTAGTGGTTTAACAAATAAATGTGTTGTTATTTGTTATTTTGTCTTCTTTATATATTCACATGCAATATTGGGCATGTTCAACGTTTATTTATTTCATATTTGAATGTATTTCATGAAGACTGAACTTTATCTGAGTCGCTAAAGGCTTTATTACGTCGCGGATGAAGGGAACTCACTTTTTCGAAATAAATTATGTTTACTTTTTACGATTTTGCGGGGGAAAAAATACTTTTTTGGGGAATTGGGAAATATATTATCAAGATTCGATTGGGAACGGGTCCGTTTGCTTTGGGAATGCCTCCGTTTTCCGGAGGCGCAGACAGTGCTGAAAAAACCCTGACGACGTGCATATATTTGTGAAGCGTCTGTACTTTCAGTTTCTAGAACAGTGCATAATAAAAACTTCTAAGCGAGGTCAAACGACGTCCATGATTGTTGCGCTTAATATGTGTCGATCGCAAACTTTTTCCAACCACGTGAGCAAGCGCGAATATTTGCCACATCACTCGTATTTTTGATTTGTTAGAAAATGTGTATGCAGCAGTTGAAAGTATTGAGTTGACATCCAAAAACATGACAGGAAGTCTGTGATTGAAAAAAAAACTGTCAAAAGTTGGAAAAGTCATATCCCTGGTTAGAAATTATTGACGTTGATGGGTCAGAAAAAAGTTGAAATGTGCATTCTGCACCCAGTCTGTGTCACAGAAGTAGAGCAGGAATTATTTTGAGGTATAAATGTTAACTTATTTCACCTGTATTTAAAAACTGAAAACACCCTATTTTTCAAAATCAATGGGTTAAAACCCTATTACCCAAATAATTATCTGGGGCAATTGGGAAGGGGCCTTGTTATATAAGGGTGAAAAGCCTTGGTAGGATACCAAGATATTTCTTCACAATACCGCAAATATTGAAAGATAAATTCCTCTCTTAAAGGTTTGCATTAAATTTTACTCTTCCAGATGAGCAAAGGGCAACTTGAACAGTATATCATTAAAGATAATATTACAATCAATGTTCATGATAAGTGTATGAGTCACGCTCTGTAAAAAAGGGGTTTCATGCATGTGCATAAAGTGTTGTCCCAGATTAGCCTGTGCAGTCCCCTCAGGCTAATCAGGGACAACACTTTCCGCCTAAACTGGATTTTTGTCAAGAAGAGTCTTCCTTGAAACAAACAAGAGATGTGTTTGTCAGAAAAACCAATGCCCCCTACTACGCCGCTTTGAAATAAAATTTCTTTTTATCAGGTATAGACATTATCTCCCATTAAAGCTTGTTACTTCCCTTGGATTTTTTTTACCTTTGACCTTGAAGGATGACCTTCCTTCAAGGTCAAAGGTCAAAAAACAAAATCCAAGGGAAGTAATAAGCTTTAAAAGGAGATAATTTCTATACCTGCCAAATGATAAATATAATTTTTATTTCAAAGCGGCGCAGTAGGGGGGCATTGTGTTTCTGACAAACACATCCCTTGTTTTTGTCATTTATTGTGGCTGTTAGATTTGTGAACATATCAGTGTCAAAAATAGTGAAAAAGTTGCCCATGGCCATTCACTAAGAAGGCTAAAGAGCCCTGTGTCAATAAATTGCACAGAATTAACATGCATGAAGAAAAGCTGTGAGAAAATCAACAACACAATTCTTGTTTACAGAAATGTTGGAAAGAGAGAGGACCCTCTCCAACAAGACGGTGGCCATAATCATATCAGGCAGTGATGCCGGTTCAGGTTAGAAGCATGCCACAAGCCTTATATTTAAGAACACATATTTAACGATAAACAACACTTACATGTTCGTGAACCTAAAATTCTTTGCGACAATCATTAAGAGTTGAAAACATATATGCAACAAAACAACACTGTTAACAGGTTCTTATTTAAAGATGAATGCGTTTTAAATAANACCTCTGACGGAAAGATGGCAGAAAAGTTGATGGATGTGTTGAAGAGGGTGCAGATAAGGGCCTGCAAACCTCTGACTGAAAGATGGCAGAAAAGTTGATGGATGTCATTACAAGGGTGCACATTAGGGCCTGCAAACCTCTGACGGAAAGATGGCAAAAAAGTTGATGGACGTCATGAAAAGGGGTTCACATTAGGGCCTGCAAAACTCTGACGGAAAGATGGCAGAAANTCTAAAAACGATAAAACGAACCTTATCTGTTGCCCTGTGCATTATGCAGGATTATTAACATTTCATTAATCATTGCAGTAATTGATAACAAAAATCACACTTTCAGATGGCAGAAAAATTGATGGACGTGCTAAAGATTAGGGCATGCAAACCGCTTACGGAAGGTAATCTCATTACAAGCGGGCCATATATAATGACTGAAAGGACTAATAATTTTGTTAAAATATAAAATATCAAGGTTGAACTTTTGTGAGTCCTGTGTTTTAATGCTCGGGCATCAACTGATGCCTGTAGTCGGAATGCATATGGCGATTCTGTCCCTTCATTAGGACCTTAAAATTAACGTACTTAAGAGGCACCACTGGCTGAAATGTTAACACCACTATATTTTGCTACTTAAAAAATGCTGTACTAATGGCCTTGCTTTTTCTATAATATTCACAAAATTCAAAATATTTGATACCATTTTATCGCATAAACTAAATGTTCTTGATACAAACTAAGCATTATCATTGTAAATTGCTGAAATATACATTGTGCAATACTTAATATCAACACCTTCATTTATGCTGCCAACATCATTGACAGTTTTCATAGGGTCCCAAAAATAAATTTCATTATTAAAGTAAATTTTTAATTGCATTCTGCTGGATCCTCCTTCCCATAATAACATATTTGTTGATATAACAACTGCCTGTCCATTATTCATGTAAAATTCACCAAGATTAATGGGAACACAATTGAGAGTAATTAAAGTAGAGTCGAACATAATTTTTAATTGTTTAATGGTAGATTTTGACGGTTTTAAGCCAAAAAAGGCAGATTTTCACATTATGCAATGGCTTTTTTGTCATTTATTGTGGCTGTTAGATTTGTGAACATATCAGTGTCAAAAATAGTGAAATGGTTGCCCATGGCCATTCTCTAAGAAGGCAAAAGAGCCCTGTGTCAATAAATTGCACAGAATTAACATGCATGAAGAAAAGCTGTGAGAAAATCAACAACACAATTCTTGTTTACAGAAATGTTGGAAAGAGCAAGGACACTCTCCAACAAGACGGTGGCGGCGATCAGTGATGCCAGTTCAGGTTAGAAGCATGTCACAAGCCTTATATTTAAGAACACAGATTTAACGATAAACAACACTGAAATTTTCGCGAACCTAAAATTCTTTGCGACAATCATTAAGAGTTGAAAACATACACGCAACAAAACAACACTGTTTACAGGTTCTTATTTAAAGATGAATGCGTTTTAAATAAATCTTTTGTTATTTGATTTCAACCTGAAACCAGCACACGACCTCCCCTCCCCCCTCTTATAGCTNCCCCTCCCCCCCCCCTTTTATAGCTGCATTGTATTGAGATCAAATTGCTCTATCTCATTCCTTCTAAGATGAATAGAAGATACTATGTGATATTATTTTTTACAAACAGGACAGACAGCAGATACATCAACGTCAGAGGTTTTCAGCGATATCAGTAGAACACCACCTAAGAAAAAAAGACTGAGTATGAAAGTTCAACATCAGCATTATATAGATATTTGTTGGTTTTGGTAGATTTTAAAGCCCATGGTAGGGTGGCATATAGCAGTTGAATTGTCAGTGTGTCCGTCCGTCAGTCTGTGCGTCCGTCCGAAAACTTTAACGTTGGTCATAACTTTTGCAATATTGAAGATAGCAACTTGATATTTGGCCTGCATGTGTATCTCATGGGGCTGCACATTTTGAGTGGTGAAAGGTCAAGGTCATCCTTCAAGGTCAAAGGTCATTACCTATTTCTGTATTGCAGGTTAGAAGGCAATGCAGACAAACACTAAGTAAAGACAGGATGAGTATGTATCTAGATGAGACAAGATAACATCACATGTATAACAAGCCTTTTCAAAACCAATAACTAAATACTTAACATTAAGAAATGTGCATGTCAAACATCACTTTCAATTAGTTAAAGAAATCCACCAATCATGAGCATGGAGATAACGGTATTTCCATAACATACCTACCAAAACTTCAAATAACAATGTGTCCAACAGCTTCACTGGTTTATAGACTGAGAATCATTACAAAAATATAAAATGTTTTTTTTTAGCTCGGCTGTTTTCGAAGAAAACCCAAGGTATTGTCATAGCCAGCTCGTTGTAGTTAACATTGGCTCTAAAATCAAAGTGCGTCCACCTACAACTTTGAAACTTCACATCTAGATGCACCTTGATAAGTTCTACACGCCACACCCATTTTTGGGTCACTAGGTCAAAGGTCAAGGTCACTGTGACTTCTACACGCCACACCCATTTTTGGGTCACAAGGTCAAAGGTCACTGTGACCTTCTAATATAAAACTTTAACATAGGCTCTAAAGTCAAAGTGCTTCCACCGACAATTTTGAAACTTCATAAATTATGTACATGCACCTTGATGAGTTCTACACGCCACACCCATTTTTAGCTCGACTATTATATATGAAATATATATAGTGGAGCTATCCTACTCACCCCGGCGTTGGCGTAAGCGTGAGCGTTGGAATGTTAAAGTTTGTGTACCACCTCAAATATTTTCTATGTCNGATTGTGTTCTTACAAGTTTTAACTGTTCATTGTAAGTTTTGTGGTTTACTGAGTTTCACTGTTTATTATACATTTATAATGCATTGGTATTTGTTTTTGTTTTGCAGATGACTCAAGTGCATCGTTCCATAGTGCGATGGAAATGCCGTTTATGGCGACAAGAGTCGCCCCACCACCACCAGCATGAGGTTAGTACACACCACAGCATGGTGACAGGTGTTTTTTTTTATGGTGACAGTTGTTTTTTTAAACAACACTGACCATTTTTAGTATTCCAAATTGATTACTGATTCTAGAATTGTCTATTTACAAATCCTTCTCACAAATTTCAAAAGTAAAATACCATTTTGAACGAAAAGGGTCATAATAGCACTCTAGATAAAATTGACTGTGCAGACATGCTGCTGTCAATATTCTAGGGATGTCAATCGATAATATTTGTTAAGGTATTAAAGTTCATTAACAAATAATAAGCTAAAGATACCGTGTATGCAATAAGATTGCTTGTAATTCTTACCACAAAAAGGACTTTAATCCACAAGAAAATGATTGGTAATACATGTACAATATAGTTTTGCAACAAAACAATAAGCAACATCGGATGATGGCTGCTGTTAAGCATATGCATATGAATGCGTATCGATGGTCCCCATTCAAAATGCAAAACTTACAAAAACACAACTTTTCAGGAGGGCTATTTTTTTCATTTTCAAGATCACCTTTTTTTACAAAACTATATGCAAAATGACGAAGTTACAATAATATTTGCATATTTTTATTTCCACCATCACAGTTCGGCATTTTATCATATGACCGATTTGACATGTTCTGATTGGTTAAACAATTTACCATTTTCTGGGCATATGCGCACTGATTTCCAACCCTACACAGTGCAAAACTCATGAAATGTAAAAAATGTAGGTTCATCATTTCGAATGGGGACCATCAATATATTTAACATAACATTCGTACGTGTTTTCAAACCTGTTGTAAATAAAATTTGATTTTTTTTTATGTTTTTTTATTAAATAAACATTTTACCGTTCATTGCAATTAATAGTTGTGTTGGATACAAGAAACCTATAAAAAAAAGATCCCAAAGTAATTTCAATGACGTGTGAAATTTTTCTGGTATTAACTGTATTGTGAACCTGTAAATTGTATGGAAAAATAAAGACGAGAAGAAAGGGCAGAAAAGTTATTGAAATATTAATGAACATTTGTTGCAAAATGATTGAAAAAGTCAATATTTTAAATTGTTCAATAAGAACTAATTAGTCAACAATAGACTTGTAAGTATATATTTGATTTATTGAAACATTAATCACTGACATTTTTAATTGGTAGATAACAAGCTATAATCAAGTAACAACTACCCCCGGTATATATGCTATTTGACATTACCACAACCAATGGGAAAGACGTCGAACCTCGGACAAATCCGATAAAATTTGACGAGGTCCGATAATATTTCCGAAATTGTCGGACCTCGTGTCCGACAAAAAAATAAATAAATATGTAAAACTTTGATTAAAAATGAACTCGAAACTAGATATATGTTAAATAAAAGTCGAACTGGCTGTCTTTGCTGGTGACGTAACAAACTACAACCGCGATTCTTAGAACCAGTCAAATATTGCAAATTGTTTCGTGACGTAGGCGACACATCATTGAGTGGTTGAATTGAATTTTACTGGTTTCGAGCGTTGTGATGATCGTTAATTGAAAGCGGGAACCACACGCTGCCTGTTCCGTGTCAAGATTTGATAAACATTGTGAACGTCATAATAATAAGTAATAATAATAATAAAAAAAAAAATCTATTCTTTGGTTAAAGAAGAACGAGGTCCGACAAATTTTAAAAGTTATCGGACCTCGTGTCCGACAAGATTTTTTCGTCTTTCCCATGGGTTGATTACCATAAAAAAATTAGCAATACAATTTGTTTTGAGCTCAAATTACAGTGTCCTCCAAGTCAATTGTGTTTACAAACAATCAGTTTATTTACGTCGCTGTATACTCAGGAAAGTCAGTCACTCAGGTCACCAAAAATATATAAATAATAATATTGTTGATTTTCAACGTTTTCCGGTATCACTCACAAAGAAGGTCTCTTCTTAATGGTTAAAACGTTTGTAGTGATCTAAGAAGTTACTTTCTGCTGGTAAAAAGTTATTTAAAATAGAAATACATTTGAATTTTCTTTGGGCTATTTTTAGTTTACGTCACCGCTTTGATGCTACACACCATGTTAGTTTCAAAGTTGTAAACATTTCTTCCAATTATGAAAAGGGTGTATCTTCCATAACTCTTGACAACGTTGTAAGTGGATAAAAAATTCTATATTTTGAAACATATGCAAGGCATTAATGTATTTATATAAAGATGTGTTTGTGCAGTTACCATCCCATCTCTCAAAACTTAGCGTTCTGCGTTTAAAGATACCATCGTTCATATTATAGATGACCACTTATGAAAACAGTCAAATTTTCCAGGGAAATGCAACTGTATTTTGTTGATTCATATAAAGACATTTCTATTGTACAGGATATACACTTAATTCTTATTATAAGCAATTCATTTTTAAATGCTGTATAATACTGTTTTGCCGTTATGCGCAAATATCGTTAGAACGTCCATGTTAATTACTTACATAAA